>JAVQJG010025754.1:0-11765 GCA_036024015.1 Craterocephalus amniculus
AACCCTAGCAGGAATGCAACTCCTGCTGTAAATGAAATGTGCAGGAATGCAATGCAGGACTAGGAGTAAAGTAAATAAACAGAAGTAAAGAGATGGAATAATAAAAATTATTTCACAGTGTTATAGTAGAGTGTGGTGATGATGATGATTACTAGTGTGTGTGTGTGTGTGAGGCAGATCTGACTGCAGATGTTAGTGTGTTATTTCCAGTGGAGTGTCAGTGGGAGGAACCTGTCTCTCTCTCTGTGGGAGGAGGCTGAGCCGGCATCGCAGCAGAAACAGAGCAAGGGAGAGCGAGGGAGAGCGTGGGAGAGTGAGGGAGAGCGAGGGAGAGTGAGGGAACAGTGAGGGAGAGCGAGGGAGAGTGAGGGAGAGCGAGGGACAGTGAGGGAACAGTGAGGGAGAGAGAGGGAGAGTGAGCAGTTTGTGAGGAGCGGAGGAGATATTCAGAGACGTCGGAGCAGCAGGACCAGACACCAGGAGGAGATGGAAGGAGGAGGAGGAGGAGGAGGAGGAAGATGAAGCAGCTTCCCCCGTGAGAACAAACCTTCTGCTCTGTAAGTGAGTGATTGATCTATCAGCCGAAGCTGATCATAACTGATCCACCTCAGCTGTGACGTCACGTTTATTGATCTGACAGGAATGTGCAGATCAATCCGTAGCTGGACTTATTGATTGATTCCTGGTTCTGTGTTTATGGGGGGTCTGCTCAGTATTGATTGATCTTGGCAGAGCAGATGATGGATATGAATGAGATTGATCATCAATGACTGGTGCTGGATTGGACCTGTCAGCGAGCATCACAGGAGTGATTATCTGCCCTGAGAACTGATCAGTATTGATCAGTGTGGCTGGAGTGTGTGTGGAGCTGCAGTGCATGCTGGGAGATGTAGTTCCTGTCAGAGTGGTGCATTGTGGGAGTCTCAGTGTCACATTACCCTCACAGTAAGCTACAGCAGCCGCAACATCTGTGTGTGCGTGTGTGTGTGTGTGTGTGTGTGTGTGTGTGTGTGTGTGTGTGTGTGTGTGTGTGTGTGTGTGTGTGTGTATGTGTGTGTGTGTGTGTGTGTGTGTGTGTGTTGGCAAGTAGGAAAAGGGAAGAGGAGAAAAAAAAGGGAGAAAAGTATACTGAAGACAAGAGGGGGAAAAAAAGAGATAATGAGACAAAGTTTGAAGGGTGTGGACCAGAGTGAGATTGCAATCATTTTGGTGTAAATGTTTTCTACGGCATTGTTATAAAAGCACATTAAAGAGAAACAAAAGTCAGAATAAGGTGGAGGGAGCCTGGTGAGGGGTTACATAGGCCGGTTTATACATGACCAGTATGGGCAGACTCTAACAAGAGAAAGACAACGCAATGATTTTAGTTGAAGCCGCCGCAGTGTGGCAGCCCGCGCGGGTTGGGGGAGGGAGGGGGGGGGGGGGGGGGGTGCCCTGTGGTGTGGGCACAAACAAGCTGCGGAGTCCCCCTGTTAACATACATGTTGCTGATGAAGCTGCAGGCTCCACGCACAAACAAACGCATTCCACAGTCTGACGAACAGACACGGAACAGCTGATGGGCAGTGCTGACGACCCAAAACAACACACCGAGTCATTTAGCCCTGTTTTGTGGTAGTTAAGAGACGTAACGTGTTCATTTCTGCCGCTGTGGCTCGAAGACTTTACAAAAACAGCACCCTCTTTTTTTTTTCCTTTTCTTGCAGAAAGAACTGTGTTCCCTTGTGTGGAGTCAAACAGTCCCAGTCTCCACTCGCCACTCTGATTGTGTTAATTGTTACACATTCTGTCCTCAAACAAGCAGACTGTCAGACAAGAGAAACACACACATCAACTACAGAACACTTCACAAAAGCACTGATAGTGTCACAATCCGAGCGGAGAGATAGGACGACATGAAAGCCAAAATATTCAGGAAATTAATGTCAACGGCTATAATGGCCTACGTCGCTCAACTGTCATCATGGACCCACTGAACCTGGCACACCAACAACAAGCATGTCATATATGCCAGGGATACAGTTCCTTTTGCCTTATTATGTTGCTCTGTATCCCCATGCATAAAAATGCCTGGTTATCTATGAAGTGAGATGTAAATCTGTAGGGAGTAGGTACAGCATTTCATTTGAAGATCTGTTGTTTTTTTAAAAGCACATTAGAGTTAAGAGAACAGAATAAAAGTCCCTAACAGGACATGATGAAGTATCTACTAAACTTGCCCCGTTTAAGGTTGCAGCCTATTTCCATATTAAAAAGAAAACGACTGGAAGTAAGACGGATCAATCTTTTTCCAACATTTGGATCATGTCATATTAAGGTGATTTATGGTGAAACTGTTAAAGTATCTTTGTGAAAACATGAATTCACAACAGTGAGTCTGCAAACAAGTGTGCTTGTTTTTCCACCACATCATATCTGAACTTAGCTGGTCAGCTGCCTTACGCTGCTCTCTGACTCCGGCGGACAAAGAGGTCACTGAGAGCATCACAAAAAGCTCCCTATTTCAGCCAACTCATAAAAAACAAGTTTAGACTTAAAAGGAGGAAAGAAGAGAAAAAAAAACACTTTCCTAGCTTGGCTGAATAGCATTCAAAAGAAGTGGTGTCCTTTTTTCCTTTTTTTTCCCTTCAGTGCAGGCTAAAGTGATCACAGGCCTTCCTTTGGCACACACACTTGCATTCACTGGAGCAATCCTGCGCACAGACACAAGCTCTTCCTCTGCTGCAGAGATTTGGCTTCCACTGACCTGGCTTGGTTAGTTCAACTCAAACAGGTTTTGCCAAAGAGCGGAGCAAGAGGCAATTAACTCCAATCCCTGGTTAGACAAATCTGTTTCCACTTAAACTACCCACTCCCTGATGCCTCTCTCCCCACGCTCCCCCAGTCATCCCATCCCATCCGTTAGTGTGTAATTAAATATTACTACCAAATCACCCACAAAATGCTTCTATATTGACTGGAGGGAATGGCTTCAGTTTCTCTGGAGCAGAAATGCTGAGAAAATGATAGAGTGGATGCTTATTAGAAATTAGAACAGTGATGCTTGGCATGGATTAGTCATGACAAAGAGTAAGAAAAATCATTATTTTAATGGAGTCTGGGGTTTGACTTGATTACAATGCTTCTTCAAAGGCTTGGGCCTTGTGCGATACATCTTTTTTAAAGTAAATACTGAATGAAGAATTGTTTGTTACCTTCTTTTTTATACACTTTTTTATGCCTGCAACACCGAACCCAACCATCCGAGTAAATTACATTTGCTTACTTTAAGGTGTTTTCCTGCAGCTCAGAGGACATTTGCTCTTTTTACTCTACCTGACCTGACATTTTATATCTGTATCTTTTGTTGTTTCCACTTGTTCGGTTCTTCGACTTCTTTTTCATCTAAGGTGAGGTATCCAGATCCAGTTCTTCAGAGTTGCAGTCCTGTATGTTGTAGATGTTTTCCTGATCCAGCACACCTGATTCACATGGTTCTCCTTAACAACTTGTCAAGTTCTGTCCAATCATGTTGACCAATCAACCCTATTCAGGTGTGCTTTAGCAGGAAGAATCCAGAACATGCGGGACAGTAGAGCTCAGGGACCACCTTTGGACACCATGGCCATGAAGTAACACTTTTTCTTTCACTGCAGTCTCACTCAATAAACCAAATGATTAAATGTAACTGTGTTGTCATCCCACCCAGGCTGTCTGTTTTGTGTTATTGTGCTTCACCTACAAACTGCACGGGTAAGATGAACAAAAGATGGCGAGGACAATCTTATCAAAAGAATCATCATTATCAGATATGCTGACAACATCTTTCGCTCTATAAAACTGTAGTAATTATTCTTTTGAGCTTTAAAACATAAGAAAAATCTCATTTAAATGTAATCTGGGAGATCCTACATTTCAACAACCAGAAGACTGAATTGCTGTCTTTTAAAAAGGAAGATTTTTATTTAGTTCAGTTAAGAATTTCTCAAAAAGATTTAAAACTTCAGAAACAGAAATTACTTTTGGCGTTGAGCCAAAATCAGGTACACTACAAAATACTTTACTTTATCCATGTGAGACAAGATGTAGCCAGTTTTATCTAATTAAGCTGTGAAATGCTTCTGCAACTCTTATAACATCCTAAATCATTAGTAATGTTCACAAGAAAGTCGATAACGTAAAAAAAAATCATCTTAAAACGTAAAATTACTTTGACCTTGAATTCCTGAATTCGTTTAACCATATTGACTTTTAATAATCAAGCCATGTGAGTGCTAATCTGTTCTTCAAGCTGACTCATATCATCTGAAACTTTAAACATATATTTGAAAGGCAAGTTTAAATTCAGGTCAACTACTCATTTTTCCCCTTTGATATTGGAGAATATACAGTATTGAACAAAAATCTTTTTAAATTTGTATAAAAGGTAAATAAATCCCTATACAAACATGTAAAAGGCTTTAAAATGACGATGGACATTGACAATAACGGTATCATTGCTAAGAAGGTGCCTGTACATGTCCTGAGTGCTCGTAGCTCCACCAATGAGCTGAAACTCCCCCACAGTCAGACAAAGCCAATCAGGTCAATGTGATGCACAGTAGCCTCTTTACAGCTCTGCTATTGACAGGCAATGTGCTGATTTGGTCCAAGATTCCGACCATCTTCCAGCCAATCCTTCTGCTTCCTGCATTATCTCCTTGGGCTGTAACCCACTATGCAGAGCAGATTCCCGTAGGAACTACCACTATGGCTCTGCAGCCAGCGGCAATTAGAGCAACTATCGAGATGCAAAAAGGAAGCAAGTTTAAAAGTTTACGGTCATTGTTCATATGCCTCCATTTATGTCCCTGGACTTTTTTCTTTGAAAATCCGTCATACTCATCTGAAATTATTTCCTCTTTATCAGCCCATTACTCTGGAGAGGCCTGACTCATGCTACTGTAATGCAACAGGAGGAGCCTTTTAGGAGGCTGTAATCATGACTGAAGTCTTTACAGAATACACAACCTGCATCAAAGGATGGAAAAGCAGCGGTTACTATGTCATTGGCTTTTTGATAACTCAACAAATCATCTGTGGTGTCATATCTGGGAAGCCATTACTCATGGTTGTCCACAAATGGCCGCTGCCTGTTAAATACAAATGTGAGCTCCATTCAGACACATGTGTGGAGCAGCACTCTGATGGGTCAGTGTTTTTACAGCTGGGACCAGACAAGAAGCCAGTGCAAACAAAGACATGGACCATCACTGCGTGTGTGTAGCCTGGGGTGCTCCACGCACCCGCACATAACGCTGTCACACACTCCACCGCTAACATAAATTGTGCCGTCTACAGCAGGATTAACCCTTATTATGTACTAAGGCTGTGAGCATCATTGTCTTAACGCTCCACACGGCCCACAAAGGCTGTTTTTGCTCAGTGAAGCTAAATTAAACTGCATGGGTATTTAGGAAAACATCTTTGTTGTTCATGTCTAAAGGAAATGTGCAGCATGCCTCGCACTGAAGATTCCACCATTATATTAATGTCCTCATACATTTTCCCCAGCTGTATTTGATCCTGCTCCACATTTGCAGAACAGGGAGTGTATTTTCAGAGTGCTGCTTTCCCCATCTGTGTGACCACAGTGCTGGGCTGCTCTCCCTGCATCTCTCTGCCCGCTGTTCCCACGCCTCTTTCTGGGCTAAATACATATTTAGGGAAATACTGAGCAGCAAATCATATGTTCTCTCAGTGCACCATAAGCCCATTACAAGCAGCCTTTTTGCAACCTCCAATGATTGTAAGATAAAAAGAAAAGCATCATTCTTTGTGTTAGTCCTGGAACAAACTTACATTTAAACTTCCAGGTAGATTATTTTGAGAGACAACGCTGTCCTTCAACAACTTGCCTGTTTGTGTCAACAGTACTCCATGACTGCAAAACATGAATGAGTCCCGCTGAGGAGCTAATGAGCCTCCAGACAGAGGTTTGCATATCTAACTGCTCCATGATTGCTCCAACAATCTTACAAAAGTCCTATGGGCAGTTTTCATTCTTTTTATAAATATTCAAATAAAGCTGCACATGGAAAATCTTCCAACGGAGAATTTAAAAGACATGTGTACCAGTTATAAAGATCAATCATTTTATAGCTACTTCCAGTGTCCATTAGCAAAGCTGTTATTCTGCACAGGACAATCAGTACGAATTATACCAGGAAGAGCTCACTTACATATATGTTGAGAGGAGAAATGAATGACAAATGGGTTCTTCTGTGAAGCGGTCTCGTACAGCCAGTTCAGCTCGTGCTTCGGAGCTATTTGGACACATACAATATAGGCTAAATTGGTTTCAGGGTCTGCATGAATGTGAAAGTGCTCGAGAAAGTGTGTGCATGAGTAATGAATAAGATCCTGGCACATCACTTTATGGCACAACAGCTCCTCTAATGCACTCCCAGCAGACCAGGAGAAATAAACAGATAAAGACGAAGTGGAAGTGAGCGTAATTAGAAAAAAAAGAGTTAAGAAAAAAAAATTTTGCAAGGGGGTAGGGGTGCATAAGAGAGAGACTGAGCTAGAGAGGGCAAGGAGGGAGGGAGGGAGGAGAGAGTGAGTTTTCAGTTTTGTTATTGGAGCCGTAGAAGTCATTTCTGGCTTAAAGAGTTCCAGATGTGGGTCAGCCCTGAGAAAGACATAGAGCGATGAAGAGAAATCAAGTGAAAGGGGGGGGGGGGAGGGGCGGGTTTATCTGATTATTTGATTTACATCATAGATCTAAATTCTGCTCTAAAAGGAGAAAAAGTAGCTTTACTTTCTGGTGAGGAAAGAAAGCTGCAACAACAGTGGGGGCTCGCTGAAGCCACGGTCAGGGTGTGGAGTGTCAGGTGGTAGAGGGGTGTGTGGTTTCCACAGCCCAGTGCTGCTCCTATAAAAAGCTGGAGTGGTCAGAAGAATACCCTGTTGTTATTACACATATGAATCTTTCTCAGAACCAGCGACTGAATTCACCAAAATAGGCCAGCAAAAGACATCTGGTTAAATACTGGAGCGAAAGCTGCTCTTATACTTATTTTGTAATGAAACAGCCCCAACTCGAGTTTATGGCAAAACCAAGTCCAGTGCACTTCACTGGCAAGCTCACTGGCTTGCATAAAGACCACTGGAAGCTGAAAAGAATCTGAAATTAAGAGAACTGCTTGTGCACGCATATAAATTTTTGTTTGTAAAATCCTGATTGATCAAAGATCTTGAGAGAATTGGCAGTCGCCTCCTCGCACCGTGTCTTCGAAACGCTCGTTTAACATAACATCTTGTCCCAGATCAGTGAAGAGCCCTCTACGTGCTGCCCAGAATTTTTGGACATGGCCCCTCATTGTCTCTGTGAAATGTAGCATTTGTTTTCCATCCCTCTGTATTGGGCTAAGCTGCATGATCACACAACAAAAGGCCATTGTGCTACAGTAAAACAGCTCTGCTCCAGGGAGCTGACAGTAGGCCACAAAGGCCCGTTACATTGTCCCAACACAAGCTCATGAATCAACTCGGTGCTGGACTGCCAAAACAGTCCAGAAAGAACGTTGTGAGTATACTAGGGTTTGACAAAGAGCGCTGAGAAAAAGAGCTGATTGAGGAGGGATGTGAGGGTGGAGGAAACAAATGGACCGGCAGCAGGATGCACAGCTGGAGCTGCGATAGAGGCGGTGCAGAGATGGAAGATATGTCAGGGTGGAGGTGGCTGAGAGGGAATTAATCCAACAGGAGGAGAGGAAAATGGAAGAAAGATGATTAAAAAGTGAATAGCCAACCAGGAAAGAGGCAGAGAGGTGGCTGCCTCCTGCCTGCACTTAATGACAAGTCAGGACTCAGTGCTGCAACTGATCGGATGAAGTAGCCAAAATGTAATTTTGCTGTCCAACACAGAATCCAGGAGTGATTTCTCCTCACATGCGGACGGAGACAAAATACTTTTTGTTCATCGTCTGCACCGTTTTCCTACACTGACCAGTCAAATTAGGAACATATCCATCAAACCCTCATTCACAAAGAGCTGCTATTGTATCCAGCAGCAGGATCCAGGTCACCTTTTCCACACCAGGACTCAGTGGAAAGTTGTGTTGTTCAGGAGGGGAGACTTTGTGGGAGTAAAATGTTCCTGTTGAATTTCACGAAGAAAATACACATATTTACTCAGAGGTATTTGGGAGGAAAGGGGTCTTACCGTTGGCGTTCTTCCCGCAGATCAGATGCTCGTAGTGCTGCAGGACTCCCCACAGCTCCGCGTCATTGTTCACCACCACCTCCAGGGCCTCCGCGCTCACCGGGGCGCATCCTGACCCCGAATCCGGCCCTGAGTGACCCCTCTCAGCCATGCGCACGCGGACTCCCACCTCCTCCACCAGAGCCTCCATGCACGCGGTGAGACAAATCGCTGCGTATTCGTGGATGCGCACGGAGATGCGCGTGTCCACCATCCAGCGGAAGAAGCGTCCCACGGAGAAGGAGAGGCCGCAGCGGGCGGACTTGCCTTTCCTCAGCAGCTCGCCTGCGCTCATGCAGTACATGGAGATGGCTTTGACCGTTGCGGACACGCAGTGGTCAGCCAGGGCCCAGCTCAGCACCAGCCTCATGGCGCTTTGAACCTCGAAGCGCGTGCAGCGGCAGTGCATGACGCTGAGACGCTGGGCCTCTCTGGAGATGCGGATGAGGGCCCTGCGGAGGAGTGTGGACAGCCGCTTCACCGCCTCCGGGGAGAACACAGGTGCAGGGCCCCACTTGCAGCTGCCGCTCTCCGCCACTCTGCGCAGTATCTTCGCCACCTCCTCCTCCGTCCAGGGGAACTCTTCCAGCTCAGGTAAGCGGTGGCACTTGGAGAAGATGTCCTCCGGGTCTTCTGGGAGGACGGTGTTGAAAGTGTCCCAGCTGTTGTTCCTGCTGTTCATGGAGCCAGAGTAGTACCACCAGTTTCCCCGGTGAGGGGTCGTCATGAAGGCCTGGGAGTTGGACTTTGAGGAGGACAGACTGAGGGATTTGCACGAGTCCCCCGCTCCGTAGCCCGAATCCAGAGTCAAGTCCTCCAGGGTTTTCATGTGGACATTACTAAAACCTGCCATCGTTTCCCAAAAGTTGTCAAAAGGGACACTTTGGAGGAGCGGAAAACCTCGCCAGCGGTTTACCTGGAAGTGCGTCAAGCCGTCGAAACTCCAAGCTGAGCTGGATGAACTGGTTACACTGAGAAACGCTCCGACATGCTGACTGTTGTGGATAATCTATTAATGCCGCACAGTCAGAGAAAGGGCTTAATTTGGGTCAAAACCACTGTGTTGAAAAACAAAACTGAAGAAAAGTACAGCTGAAGTGGTCTCACCTTTCCCCAAGAACGACGCAGGGGTTTAAAGTTTCCCCAAAATAAGCGGACTTTTAAAACATGACGAAATGTCTCTCTGCTCTCCTCCCGAAGCCAAACCCAAATTAACGTGTAGAAAAAGTGCTATAAAGCCGCCCGGCAGGCAGAAAAAGAGCGCAGAATCGGTAGAGAAGCATTGAAAGTGTGACTGAACCGCTCCTCTTCTCCTCCACGGTGACCGTCTCTTCACCCAGCCTGCCCGAGACGCTCAGCTACAGATGTGCGAGGGGCGGGGCTGCGGCTAAATGACAACACGGAAGCTGCTCAAACACCAATCAAAAGTTGCATGACTCCTGCGTCAGCCAATCAGGTTTTAGACCTACTGAAAAGCTCTAAGATAACTTACCTTGTCTTAAAATGATCATCAAATTCTTGTAGACCTACAAGAACAATGTAATATTTGGGATAAAAAATAGGTAGCATCGAGATAGTTATAAATTTGTGACATTTTTATGTTTCTTTTAATTATTTTAGGCAGTATAATAATCACTTTAACAAGAAAAACAACTTACACTACTGTACCAAAGTCGGTCCTGCAGCGCAGCTGTCCTGCAGATTTCCAATGTATCCCTGATTCAACACACCTGCAGTCTATAAAGCTCTGCACAATAAATTCGTTTGATTTAGGTGTGCTGAAGCAGTGAAACATGGGACTGGAAATTCCTGATTTACTGTGTTATTAGCATGATTATTAAATACAGTTTAATAATTTCTACATTAGCATTATATTAAAGGTTTGTGGAAGTTGGGGGAAGGTGGACATTGGTTAAACTTCAGTTTGTAAAGCTTAATGATCATAAAAGGTTGGCACTTGAGGTTAAATACAAGGCTAAAGGTTTTCACTGTGTATTTGAAACTTTACATAAAAGTGTTACAGAAGTGTTAACATGTTAATTATGTTTATTTCTTTCTTTTTTCTTTTCCTCTACATGGTGCTCCAGTTCAATAGTGGATATATTGTGGGGGAATCAGTGGTTTTTACCAGAAACATTGCAGTTGTATCATCATGTGGCTGTTTGTGATCCCTGACTATGAACTGTAGAATAACACCTCAGGGAAAAGAAGGCAAATATGCTGCAGAAACATGTGATTACCTGTTTCTCATCACACCACACTCACAGAGACAGGCAGGGTGTGTCTCCACTGGGACAAGGTCCAACATTATGACTTAATGGATTTGAAGCACAGAACTCACCCTGCATGCCTGTGAAACTAAATCAATGGCTGTAATGGATGCCTACCCATACATATGAACTTAAATATTACCGGGCATACTAAAATGGAAAGTGTTCATCTGATACACACACGGAAACACACCACAGACTATGATTCATTCACTCGGAGGAATTATGGGGAGTCAACCTTTTAGTCCTTTCCAGTTTGTGCTGTTAGTCGAAGCTCCTCTGGAGGGGATATCACAGGTTAGTTGGCCTCATCCAGACCCCATCAGACTATGTTGTGGACAATCCTTACCTCATAGGGTTAGGGGTTAAGTGCTCCACCACCCAACACAGCTTCGAGGGGTCAGCAGCAACACTGAAAATGATTACTGTAAATGTGGACCAACAACACATTAGCTCAGATGGGAATTTCACACGCTAGTTTTTATAATGTTTGCTTTTCTCCCTGCATTGTCATAAAAACAATGAATGTCATTTTAGAGGAGTGGGACTCAAACATGGTAAACTGATACGGATGTCATCTCTAGAGAGTGTAAACAGTGAGGATTACATAAGTTTTCAGTATGATGTCATGTTCAGTTATTTTTCAGATAAAAGTCTAACATAAAATTCTGAGAAAAGTTTGACAAACATACTCAGCCTGTGAAGTGAACCTTAAAGGTTTCACACTACCTCATTCACTTTAATTACAGACTGTATCAACTTCATGATAGGACCCAACTGGAACGAAGTGGCCCCTTGTCATTACTCTTGAAGAGTTGAAGTGATTCTATCGAAGTGAAACAAAGCGGAAATGTAGTCATAGTGGGAGATTTTTGACCACTAGAGTATTTAAGGTTTCATTTTCTTCTACAGCTGATCAAATTCATGTTTTCAAAAGTATTTACAGCAATTGCTGCACATTTGCCTGCGTGGGCAGAGCACCACCATGTGGTCACACAGAGGACTGCCTTAATATCTTTTTAAAGTTTATTTTCTATTTTCATCTACTCAACGTTTTAACTTTTAAATCCATTTTAACCTTAAGCAACAAACCAATACAAACCTGGAAAAAAATCAACACATCTAAAATGTCATCCAGATGTAAGCATAAAACTTTATTTGCAAAAATGACAAATCAAAATAAAAGTACAATACATTCTTAAAACCTTTTCTCTACAAAACAATTTCACAGAAATTACCTCGGAATGTACATTCCTATTTTTCATTTA
>JAVQJG010025757.1:0-24355 GCA_036024015.1 Craterocephalus amniculus
AAAAATTATAATTTCTTATTTCATTTTTATAATTGTTTTATTTATCTTTTTTACTTGTCTTGGTAGCAGAATGTTGGTCTGGATACGTTGCTGTTTTACCTAATTGAAATTAAGAAAAAAATACAGCGATAAGATTTTTTTGGATCATTTTTTCTTTTTCTCCACAAAAATCTGCAATATTTAAATATCATGAGAATCACAATTTAAATCAAATCGGCACCAAAAAAATCGTAAAGGAAATTAATCAGGAGGAAAGCCCTAGTCCCAGCCCTAGTAAATAATCAATTACTAAAACCAACAGCCTGCAGCAGCGGCTCATCTCATGTCCATCACAGCCTGACTTACAGTAAGAACACATGATATCAATGCAAAATAGCACAAAACAGAAAAATAGCATCAGACATAGCAACACATGCTGTCATCCATAGAGGAAGCAACCGAGCCTGTGCTGTCCTTTCACCGCCGACAGATTTATGGACTTGTTTTTTTTTAGCTCCGTCTGCAGAACACTTGGTTTGTTTACCTTCTAATTAGTTGGTCCCTTTACCTGGTTTGCTGTGAAATCACTCTTGTGGTGAAAAACTTAATTGCTATGATTTAATTTTTTCAGAATTACTAAATCAGATGGAGTATTTTTATTCTGTAAGATGAACCACTCCACATTACCTCCTCATTTAAGAAAGACCATGACATCAGCCCAGATCAGCAAGCATTAAGTTCAGCCAGACACAACATCATCAGCCGCTCTAATCCTCCACACCAGTCATGTACAGTAAGGAGACATTTCCTCTGAAGTTTTGCTACTGTGATAACCTTCTATTGTTGTAAAATACTATCTTACATCAATGGACAAAAAACAATCATGGATGTTTGACTAAAATAGGCCTTAGAGAGTCATATTTCATCATCACAGTGGTATTTACCCGAGCACGCCCACACTAACACAGCCATTTGGTACTTTTCTTGAATTTAGTGCAGTTTTCAGGCTAAACACCCGGAGCTGCGGCTCTAGGTCATCCATCATCATCATCATCCCTCAGGGGTTGATGAAGCCACTAACTCTACATGGAAACTACACCCTCAGTAAACCTCCAGCATATCTGTGGAAACCCACATGATAAAATATGTGAGGTGCATCATGAGCATCAACCTCCTCAAGTAACAGCAGTGACATTAACTGTCTGCTGAGACATTTTCATCTGAAGAGCCAGGCTGGTTCCAACTTCAGGTAAAGGAAACATGCACCTGTAACGCATGACCAGCCTGTTGGAGCGGCAGCACTGGTCCATTTTTTAAATGAACTAACTCCCACCTCCCCTTTTCATCCTCCTTTTCATCACTTTTTTTATCTCATCCAATCAGACAGAATCATTTTCTGCTGTCAAACTCCAGCTTCTGACAACATCCAACGAATCACTGCACAACAACTGACAGGAGAACCAACCAGGAAATTGAGAGGGGGTTCTACAAGTCTGACAATAGGAGAGGATGATGCTGGGAGGGGGTTGTTGCAAGAAACAGCCTCACCCAAAACAATGTCCTTATATTCTGCTTTATTTGCTCAACATTTAATTACTTTATGAGACACATTCACAACGCACACAAAACAGAAAGAAGCAAAAAAAGGGACCAAGAAAACAATAAGAATCTTTAAAGTAAGCAATAGATTTAGCTTCTTCAATAATGTGTTGAGGGAGAGCAAAATCACAGAAGATCCACATTAAAACATGTGGTTATAAACTACAGATGTTTCTGTCACGAGACTACACCACTAAATATATTTTTTAAGGCTGTTCAGTCAAATTTAAAGCAAAGAAGGGGCTTGAAGCAGGCGCTGCTAAAAGACAGAAAACAGTCCCATATATTACATTGTGATTCATAATGGGAGCGACGAGGAAACCCCCTGATCCAAAAACCAGTAACAACAGTCAGAGAAGCAACTTCTTCAATGCAAATCTCTTCTAATTTGCAAAGATTACATTTAAAGACACAAACAATAAAGATCTGTTATAATTTAAATATGAAACCAGATTATTTTAAAACATGTAACAATGATAAGACAACCAGCATAAGAACTAATTCATGAGCTCTAACTTTAGTGGTTTTACTGCAGTCAACTGTAACATAAAACTGTTTGCTCGATCAGTCTGGTAATAATGAGCCGATCAGAGTTTATCAGTGTATATCAATGCAGAAAATGATCCCTGGGAACTTTTCTTACCTTCTGGCTTGGATCCGTCCAGTCACACTGAGACTTGTCATAACTTTCCCAGAAGGTAAGGAAAGTTTGGGAGGAGAAGAGGAAAAAAAAGTCCTCTTACCTCCTGACTTCAGCAGGAGTGTCAAGTTACTTACATATGATGAATACACTTCCTGTTTAGGATTTCAAAGTCAAACCTGGTCTTTGATGGTTGAAAATCTGCAAATGGATGAATGAATGAATTGTTTCAGACTTATTTTATTTCTGCTGGTCTTAATGCAATTAATTCACATTAATTAACCATATATTTCGAACTATGTTCAAGATTTACATTCACAATTTTAGCTCCAATAATTTCTCAGAAAATTTGAAAAAAAAACTCCTTTCAAACTGGGAGAATCGTCGATTTTCTTTCTTTTCTTTAGTTATTTTTTAATTTTGTTCCCTTTCATTGCGTTACCTGAAAGTACATGAATCTACAAAGTATTTTTCAAAAGCAAATGTGATTCTGGGTTACAAAAAATAAAAAAATGGAGATAAACATTAAGTGTTTCAATGTGAGAAAATGAACAAAAAGGATAAAATAACATTTGACTAAAAACAAGCTTAACTCTATTTTCTATATATATTTTTCTATATAATTATTTACTTAATTAACATGCAACTGAGGTACAATAGGTTGCAAGTAGCAAAGAAACTCTGCCTGCTGGGCTATGTCCCATGATGCACCGAGCACTTTACTCTAGTTTTCTCTCTTTACTCATTTTTGTCTATGTATCACGATATGTTATTGTAATTAAATTGTGCCAGTCTTTTTTCTCTCTCAGCAGGCATCACTGGTTAAGAGTTATGGTGCTTGTTGGCCTCACTGTCTTGTCCTTGCCAGTCCCAACCAGTCAAAGACTCAGACTGGTTCTGCTGGAGATTTTTTACTTCCTGTTAAAGAGAGACTTTCTTTTCCATTGTTGCCCACCATCGCGTGCATGCTTAGTACTGATTGAATCAAAACAAATATTCAATGTAATCTAATATTTTCGTAACCTATTCATTTTATGAGTTGGCTGTAATGCAAATTATACTAATGTGGATGTTTAAATGGATTTGTTTTATTTGGATTATAATTGAACTACAGTGTATTAAAGTCAAATTGTTATCCCTATCCACATCAGTGTTTTGGCTAATTTATAGTCCTAACCTCTTTCTTTTTTCCCCCACTAATATTCTTTTATTTTGAAGGAAAACCATTGCACGTTCTTGGTCATTTCCGGTCTGACTGTGCGGACAAGATCTGCACTGACACGGTTTTGTGTTGCACAGTGTAATACTGCTGCATTAGTTGTTGACAGACAGCTGATTCCTCCAATCAATAACTAGAACTGGGAGGTGACGACATGTGGGTGGGGCTTGTTCTCAACTTTTGCCCAAATGGCGCCAAAATTACACGATTTATCTTACAGTCATGATAAACCAGGGCCTAATAATATGATCAGTATACAAGCGTTTTGCTTGGATAATCCTCACATCTTAACATGGGCATGAATTCATGTTCGCCCAAAATGAAGAACCACGTGATGTAGAAGAATTTTAGGGTCAGATTTTGTGCTTGTTTATTTATTTATTTTTTTGCATTTTTTAGAAAATGTATAATAGAAAATATAATAGAAAATAAAATAAATTGGTTTTGATCTGTAAAGCTATATGACTAACTGACTGGACAATAAGCATGATAAGGAAAAACAAGACTCAAAGTGTACCATTTGTTACTCAGCAGTAGATGGCGTTGTTGTCTTTTAGGTAATCAAAACAGTGTCTGGTTTCCATGACAAAAATAAATGTGTTAGGGAGTCTGATATTGACTGGAATAAATATTTTATAAATAAACTGTGTGAGTCTCCTCTGTGATGTGAAAATGTCATGTTTACAGTTAAGGAACCCATGTCTCTCATTCCTGAGTTTTTAGTAATGTCACAGACGTCTACACAACTCAGCTAGACCTCTAGACCTGATGAATTCGTCATTGAATTAGTAGAGCAATTAATACATTTGTGGTTGGTACATTTCTAAAATGCTTAAAACCTCATGCTCTATGAACTGTGAGGTAGCTATTTGATGTTGTGTAAAACTGAAAACGTGTACTGTAAATCTAAGTTAATATGAAAACATTTACATTAATTTTAGGTCAAAGGCTGATTAATAGCACAGACTGGAAGATCGTGGAAATCACCTTCATGGAGCATCGTGTTAGCAACACCTATCACTTGTTTTTACATGCAAAGTTGGGCAAACAGTGGACTGTTCAACTTTAATACTTAAGGAAATATTGTTGTATGTACTCCTGCAGGCTGACTGTTTTTAAGAAGTTTGTTGAATGAAAGCACGCATGGACCAATCAATAAAGAATAGATGTTTAAAGCTTCATTTATAATTTGCTTAATTTGATTATGAATTATGTTTAATCACTCTTGTACTGAGAATGTTTCAGAGTCCATCTTTTCAGTGTTGTCTAACTATTTGTTTTTTGTCAGAGATGATGAAAGTTGTGTAAATGTTGTTAAAATGTCATGAGTATTGAATTTAGCCATCCTCATCATTTTCCACTTGTGCTGAAGTCTCACTGTCTGGCTGTGTTGTTCCTGTTGCTATGAGAAACAATAAAAATAGCCAAAACTACCAGAGAAACAGAGACATCAGATTGAGGTCATAATAAGGAATGTATTTAGCTCATGCTATTCAATATCTATACATATACTTAATATATATTTAATTAAATAAATTTATTTATTGTCCACATCAGACAGAATAAACTAACTATAAGTCAGGAAAGCTGTTTTCTGTTTACCAGTTCTTGCTGGAACAATGCTTCTTGGCAGTAAAGCTTACACTGTTGGAAAGTCTTTTTATTTCCCTTTTTAAATGGAGCCACATCTGTAAGGAAAATGCATTTGTGGGATGAGAATGTGGGTTCAGACACTTGCCAAATCTTCTTGGCCAGTGCCAGAGAGATCATTCTGCTGTTGACTCTTGTTTTGAGTTTTTGAGTGTCTCCAAATGAAAGCCAGAGTTCCACAACACTGCACCACAAAAATGCAGTTTCCTAAATTGCAGCATCTTCCTCATGGAAGAACCAAGCTTGCCATCATTGAACTCTATCTCAATGTATAGAAATATAAAGATGAGATTCTGCAACCATTGATAATCCCATATTTCCATAATCTATAAAAAGAACTCTTTCTCCTAAAATGGCAACGCTTGTTCTCACATACCAGGGTTTCCATATCTAAGATTTTGGAGTTTAGAAATGAAATGACCTGATGCATGGCCGACCTCAACCCTACTGAAGACGTCAGATCAGCTGTTTCTGTCTGTGACCAACACAGCCACACTGGCACAGGAGTGTGTGACCAAGCTGGTAAGCAGCATGAAAAAGCGGATGCCAGAAAGTTGTGGCTGCAAATGGTTCTTTTAAAAAATTAATAAATAAACAAAACATCTAAAAATGGGACTTATTGAAAATTAATAAACATAAGTTAGAAAAAAAGAAAATGTAAATCTGCAAAGTTAGCAGGGCTGCTACTTCACATCTGTTGTCCCTTGGCAGGTCACAAACTAAACTTTCACAACATATAAAAGGTACAGACAAAAAGAAATGAGCAAACTAATTGGAGTAAATATTGGATAACATGTATTTTCCAAGTACATGTGGTTTGAGTTCAGTTTTAAGAATACAGGCTAAAACACTTTAATCTTGAGTTAAAACACAGATAAATACCATCCATTCCAGTCACAGGATAATTATACAGACACATGTGTAAACATGTCCTGCAGGTAACAAGACATAACAGGAAGAAACAGTCAGATATGAAAGCAAGGCACATGCAAACAGCCACATACATGCATGCTTCTATAGCTGTGATAACAGCTTTTGTTGGTTAAAGCCAGTTTTTTATGGCATCTAAAAGTGATGTATGTGGTGCCTTTTCTTATCACAGCTGTTATTGTTTTTCAGATGCTACAACCCCCCTCTGACAGCACAGCCTGTAATTGTACTGTAATTTCTTCCACATGCTTCTGAGGGCCGTGTTTGTTCAATTAATATTTTTAAACTGGATTAAAAACTGGATTGTTTCTTCAGACCTCAATATTACAATCCAATAAATACATTTCAACTCAGAGTCTACTGACTATTATTTTCCATAATCAGGGACAGAGCTGTAAACTGACCTGTAACAGATGTGATGTGTTATAAAAGGTGTGAAAAACTGGTCAGTGAACACTGAGTTGTGCTTTTATGGTTTATAGAGTGAAACAGGTCAAAATACCAGTGACTGGATACTAATGAGATATAGTTGAGAGGTTTATGGGCTAAACTTATTGGAAATACTGAAATACTGATCTTTATTTAGCTTTTTTGTTTCTGGTAGGGAACTCTGCTCCTCAAATGAAGCCTGAAATGTAAGAAAACCAAGGAAAAAGCTAGTAAGTGAATATCAAGTTGTTTATAAAGTATAAAGAATTTCCAGTACCTTGAATTTCCACACCACAACTCTGTGTGAATATGAAACTGAAGGCTGGTAAACTTGTCATTTCTTTTTTTTCTTTTTGTACTTTTTTCGTTTTCTGAAACATAGAACAGTAATAAGACACAAATCATGTCATTTCTTAAGAACTAATCTTCCCCTTTTGACTTTCTGCTTGTGATGACAGAAATGGCAGAAATCGCTGCTGGAAGAAGTTACATAAGCTGGAACGTGACTGGAACTCACAAATACTTTGGACGGCAGGCGTCCAACTCCACAGTTGTCAGCCAGGAAAGTTCGGCTCTCCATCCATCAGTGGGAATAATGCATTCAGGTCGTCATGACCCAGCAGGAGCAACATGAATAAATGAGTAACGGGACACTATGAAAACACTGCACACCACCGCAGGCCGTGGACAGGAAGACCAGTGGGTCGACTGTTTAAACTTCTCCGGAGACAAACCAGAAACAGATCCGTACCAGGGCCAAATAACTTTTCTGTGACAGTGCGCCACTGACCCGAGACCAGGCTGTGAGAAACAACTTCAAACTGTTTCCTGTACACAAAAATGCACCATAAAACATGAAATACTCTCTCTTTTCTAAGATAACAAAGGTTTTCTGTTTTTAAAACCATTCTTTCAGCATAAAATAACTCCCTCTATGAATGCTTGTGGTCAGAGGTTAAACCATTGTCCCCATTAGGTGATAGTGGTCACCAATGATTAAGCGATCATCATCATCATCATCAGAGAAAAGGTTTTAACAACTTGCTGATCCGGATTGTGTGGTTAATGCCAAAAAAGAGGAGGCATCAGCAGTCATCTCATGGAAGAAATCTGGGAATGATTTTAACTCTATTTTAAACCATTTAGAGTAGAGTCCATAATTTACCACTGAGGAAGATTATTTACAAGAGGAAAATATTCAGGACTTTGGTCGTGCTTTCCAGGAGTGGAAGTCCCAGCATGTTCGCCTCACCATACAACGCTAAGGTCAAGAGTTACATCCCAGACTGTTTGGGCCTTAGTTAGTGTGTTAATTATTAATGGTCATGACACTCAAATTTGAAAAAGACTGAAGAAGTGTGGCTTGTTTTGGAAGGATACGCAGAGACACCTTCTGATAAAAATGACCCAGAATGGATGGACACATTTTTCACCATCTAAAACAACAAAAATCCCCAAATTCATTGCTGTTTAAGCAAGAGTTATATTGTTTATTTGGATTTGTTTTTCTTTTATTTTTTCTGGTTGCAACCCCAAAATTCTTCTTCTTCTTTTTACAGTTATATAGAGTTATATCGTGGATGTTTACATGGTGCTACCTCAGACAGTTGACCCAGCCTAATAATAGGTCTGTGGTAAAAGTGACAGTGTAAATATCCACAAAATAGCTTTGATTTGAAATGGACTTAAGAAAAGTGTTTTTTGTTTTATTAGATGGTGAAAGATTCCCTCTTCTGATGCTCACCTTTCTGATAAGCCTGATAAGCTTAGTTGTCAGGAGAGCATCTGATTTTCCTGATTCTCCAAACTGTTGGGAAGATCCATAATCTCATAAAGACTCAAGACTCATAAAATTTTATACAAAATGTCAGTGTTTCAACCAGCGTATGAGTTCTCTCAGATATAAAGTAGGTTTAAAATGTTCTTTACTTCCAATTTATTTGGAAGTGCCTTGGTGGGGTTTTCCTGGACATCAAATAGGTTTGAACTGCCTCTGCTGTCTTTTTCTGACATCAGAGTATAATTACTAAACAGCTTCTTCTTCTTATGCTTGTACAAATATGAGCCCCTGGTATGACGATGTAGAGCGAAAATGATTTCAGCATTAATTTTGGTTTGTGAAGAACATGGAAAGTTTTTCTGATGCGCATGCAGAAGTTTGCATCCCAAGACTTTTCTGATGGGCCGTGCAGATGTAGGAAGTTGTTTCACAGAGGCCCTTAATGGCTTCTCTTTCCTTAAGGTCAGCCTGACCTCCGGTCCACAAGGTTACACTCACGGTGAATTAGATTAGACCCACGAGACATCAACACACCCTCATCCTGCCAAACGCTGCCAGGAGAGACACACTGTAAGAAGTGGACTTTCAGCTACAACTCCTGTAACTGCAGTCTTATGTCTACTGGTTTTAAACAGCAACACTGGTAGAAAGACAGCTGTTATTCTCAGAACAAAAATGTTATAAAAGTGCAGAGTAAAGATTTGGTTTGCTCCTATTTTCTGCTAATTCAACCACAGACTTTTTTTTTTATATCGAGTCAATGGACACTGGTTGAGGTTCTGAAGATGTTTCTACATTTGCAAAATCAGACAGAAGTATTTAATGCTGAAGATTGTAAAAGATAAACAAAATATGAATCCAACGTATAAACTCTGTTAGCCAAAAGAACCTATATATAAACATAATACACATAATAAACATATACAAAATTATTCTTATAATATCTGTAAGTTACGCGGAGGGTGGCTGCCATGACTGCGGACTGGCACGTTCTTCCTCAGTGAGTCATTACCTCCATGAGTACTTGGTTTTTGTTCAAGCATGTAAATGAAAGACACCTTAATCCAGACAAAGCAAGGAAATTAGAATCCAGCCAGCTTTCTGCATGCGGCTCTGCACATCCCGCATGAACAGCACACGAAAACATTCACGTTTCACAAACCAGCAGGAATTCGATGGGAAAGGCCAGTGAATGGATTAATGCATTTCTTATGTTTATAAAAAAATATTTTCCATGTCTTGAACGTGCTCTCTGAGTCTAGATACAGGTCCCACATGAGGCAGCTACCCCCAATCTGGCACATGAACTAAACCTTACAATGCGGTTATCAAAGGACAGATAAAATACTGAGAAGATACTTTGATGTTTCTTCTGAGAACAAAAATATTACTTTGTAATCTAACAAGATATTATTGGAAAATTTGAATTAGTTGTTTATTTATATTTAATTAATATAATTGATTTTCTCTTAATTTAGTTTCGATACTTTGATGATTTTTTAAAACTAAAAAAGAGAGAAAAAATTAGTTTTGAAGAATAAATTAATTGAAGTTATAAATTAATCTTCAGAATTAATTTCTGAAAGATGAATGTTGCTCCAGCTGAAAAAATTGACAGCTCTGCTGCAACACAGTGCTACAGAGGGTCTTCCCTGTCTATTGCAGTGACCTTTAACATCTGTGTCAGGACAGGACACTTTTATGAGCAAACATTGTTTTTATTTGTTTTTTTGGCATATAATACAGTGGTTGCATCATAATATTTCCGTATGTATTTTAACCAAGTTTTAAAATTAAATTTCATTCAAAGAGTCTTGTAATAGAGTCACCACATGGAGAAATTAAGTTTACCATAGAATTAGATTAACACAAAATACCTGTTTGATTTCTGCATCAGCACCTATTCCAGTGTGGAAATCATTCAGCATTCAGCAGTAAACGGGCAGAAAATCAATCTTCACAAATACTCCCATTTAGAAATTTCACATTCATTTCAATATTAAAGAAGATATTTATTTAGTTATTAAGTTTATTTTGCAAGACACATGAGTCTTGGAAGATAAACTTTATAACTGAAGGTAATCTCCGTCTTTGACCTCTCACCTCTCAAATCTACAATCTCTCTCTTGCGGTGATGTAGCATTTCCACTGTTTTTCCACCTGCAACCCTGTATCGTAACTTTGTATAAACCTTTGTACATAATGACCGACCGGAGGGGAAAAACAGAGCTGAATGCCAAAACATTAGCAGCTCTTTATCAGAACAATAACCTGTAAAATCATTTCCCTGCTGAGCAGCGAGCGATACGGACCGGATGGAGGTAGGATACCTGTCCATCAGCTCGCAGCACGCATCAAAGTCCAGAGATGCTGGCAGCAAAACATGTTTTCTTCATCTCAAGGCAGGTCCAGGTAGGGCCAAACAGGAAAAAGTCATAAACACATCTTCCCTGCTCTCAAGGCCTTGGCAGACTTAAATGAGCTCTTACATTATACTTCAGATAAAGAAGAAAAAAATTACGCTTATCTATCAGTTTATCTGTCATTGTTTTCGCTTCAGGGTTCAGGGTCACTACTTGTTTTACACCATCGCTAAGAAGTTTACATTGATTTCAACTCTGTTTGACATTTTTCCGACCATTTTTTATTACAATCAGTTATTATACAATTGATGTTTTGTTTAATTTCATTAACACAAAAAGCCACTTTGAAGGTGCAAAACATTTCAGTTGTGTAACAAATAAAAAAAAACACTGAAAAAATTGAAATTTGTCTAAATAAGTAATTATTCCTATTAAGGCAATCCTTTATAGCGCTTTTATCTGCCCTTATTTTAACAGTTACAGCCTCAAGTCTGTTGGATTGCATCTCCATGAGTTTTAATTAGATCACAGGGATTTCTTCTTACAATAAAACTACTTCAAGTTGGAGGGGTTCTGCTGGTGTTCAGGCATTTTTAAGCCATCTAGCAGATTCACAATGACATTAAAGTCTGGACTTCTTGTGGTTGAGGTATTGGAATGGATCAGATCCCGTCTGCTGCACTGATGATGTTAAGAAGTGGGGGGGAAGTGGCCTTTGAGTAAAAACTCAATTGTAAGTCACTTTGGATAAAAACATCGGCTGAATGACTGTGCAATGTGTGTAATGTAAAAGAAGACCATCAACAGAATAAAATCCTCCCGGGCTGCGCCTTGTTCTTCTGCTGGAAATGAAAATTTTGTGTTTGGTGTGACAAGTTGATTTATTGCATCCGTGATTTGTGGAAGAATGTTTCTGATGGACAGTTTTGATATGCCTCAGCCTCCCCCCGTCCCTCTGAAATGTTCCAGGGGCTGAAAATCCCAAGGTCCACAGATCTGCACATGTGGTGGAGTAAGAACTCATCCCTTATGTCACATTGAACATTTCATCCCCTCCGTACATTTCATGAGCTTCAGCAGCTGGCAGCAGCAGAAATGTGGCATTTTGTGTGAAGGACAAAGATGAAGAAAGGCCTCTTTTGTTGCATAAGAAGCCTGGCTCTAGTATATTATATGGTTCCAATTAACTTCACATAAATTAAAGTGTTGGTGTTCTTCATTCATTTAACAATAACCAAATACTTAGAAAATAATCAAAATTTATTTTAAAAATAGGACAAACACATCATTGTAATTTAACTTTTTCTATTTTAATGAGCTGCCCGAACAGAGGACAACAAAATGCTTAATGAATCAAACATGTCCACACTCAGCTCTACTTAAGGACATTCCTGACTGGTCATGAGATGATAAAAACATTAATTAATGCAACAATCCTGATAAAATATACCTAAAGTAACAGTCTGCAACTTTCTGACCTTGAAAAAGTGAGTTCCCAACTCATTTTGATGTTTCACTGACATTTATTATCTGCATTTCTAGAGCCGCCGTTGCCCAGCAGCATCCCGAGGCTGAGAAAACTCTCTACACAACTTCTTTTTTCCCAGACGTTGCATCATCACTTTGCAGCAGCATTTCACTTTCATCAAAGACATGAAAAGGGAGCATTATGGAAGGAAGTGAAGAAAAAAGAAAGAAAATGGGACAGAGCTCAACAGAGACTAGAGTGTGACTTTTGCTGGCCGGGGTGAGCTCAGAGCGCAGGCAGTTCCTTAGAGCTGCTGGTGAATGAAATCCATTGTTCCTCCAACTCTATACATGCTGAATCTCTGGCAGACTTACACAGACTTTCTTCAAGAGTGACTGTTTCACCGCAGCATGATGCTGCCATCACTATACTTTACTGCAGAGGATTGGCTTCATCCATTGATCTAAAGAGGTCTATATTTCAAACTGTAGCCATGTATTTTGTAACAACTAAGCCAGACTTGTAGATGTGCTTCAACACCAGTTTCTACTGATATATGAGTAGTAAATAATATTAAAAACTGTCATTTAATTTTACATTTGATTTCCAAATGATTTAATCAAATGCAATTGATCAATCAAACTTTATTTAAAAGCCCTTTTTATAAAGATTTGCGACTCAGAAAAAAGAAAACCACATCAAAGTCATATTGCTTTATCCATCAAACTCCAGGTTTATATTTCTTCTGATTGTGTAATAAATATGCGATTACAGCTTTGAAGACAGTTCCTCTCTTTGTGTCTCCAGACCAAAGAGTAAAACTTCAGCTTTATCCTGGTTAACTTGACTTCCTGCTTTACCGTTTGGTAAAGCAAATCTTTCAGTAACTATCATGAATCTTAGTAAAGAATTGATTAAATAAACCTGTCTGAACCGTCTCTACCAGTTGGTTTGGGTATGAAATACCTAAATAAAATGTTTGTTTCATTAATCTGTTATTAACTTTTATCTCAACTATTCGCAAAAAAAAATCTTCATCTTCGTCTTGTTCAAAAGAAAAGAGAAAATGCAAAGAAAACATTTCTCTCTTGCTTTTTTCTTGGTGTGAAAGTTAAAGGGTTATACTGGGGGGAAAAAAACAATCAAGACAGATTTGTAGGAATAAACTAAACTTTTGTAATTTTCCTGAGAAAAGCAATCATAAAAAGGACTATTTTCTCAGAATGAATTAGATTAAACTCCTAAAACCAGTAACTCTAATCTTTGTAAGTTTCTTGTCCAGTGAGGACCTCTACACACATTTGGCGCAGGCACTGAAGATGTGAATGTTTTCTCTCAGTTTTCTCACACTGCGGCCTCTCCTCTCGGTTTCTGGGTAAAAGGTGAGCTGTGTGAAAGAGCAGTACAGCCTGACTAGCAGCAGAGGTGGCAGACAAACGGAGCAATGAACCATGCGAGTAAACAGAAGTCTAGTCCTAATACCTCATTAATGCCACAACAACAAAATTAAAAGGTCAACCAGGTTTTAAGTTTCAGGACTAGAGCAGAGTTTGGTGTTATTTACTTTGCACGAAGGCATCACAGGAATTATGAAAACTGTGTTTTTATTTCTAAGATGACACAAACTACTATGATCAGATATGAGTTTAAAAGGACAAATGTCATCTGGGCAACGTGGCGGACAAAGAGCAAAGGGGAAAGTCCCACAGGGTAAATGTGAATGAGAAGTGAAGAATGAGAAAACATGAGCTGTTCCAGCATTCATGATTTAAAATATCTTTATGCCCCTTTTTGGATATTTATTTACACAGGAGAATGGACCTTGAGCTTTAAAATGTCCTTTACCACAGTGTCCTGGTCAAAACGGGCTAGTCATTACACAACAATACACACATATTTGAGTTCTTTGCAAACTTATTTTTTGAAACTTGCATCTTACAGTCATTAAGAAATGTATACACTTGTTGTTAAATCTGTCACGACGAGACTTTCATCCATCCTTGAGCCTGTTTACATCACCATCAAAATCTGTTAACCAGGAGAAATCAGATAACTGTAATTATCTGATCTACATGCATGACATGTTGTAAAAAGCTGTAAATTACTTTGTTTATCTGCCTCCCCTTTCATGCACACCATCATGTGTTTCCTTCGCGTTCCACTCGTGTGGTGATGGCGTTGCAGACTTTTTACAGATGTGCAGATGTAAAAAGGCGACATAAATCAGACGTACACGGTTCCACATGCATGAAGCCGTGGGAGTGCTGGGGAGAAATCTACTTCGGATTTCTCATAGCTGTTCGTAATCTGATAAAGGAGCAGCTTATTCTTTCTACATGATAATACAGAAAATAAATATGGAAAAATCAGATTTTTTTGTGATCATGTAAACAGAGACAAGTAAGTTTACGATGGTCCAAATGTGGGAACATTTTAAAAATGTTCTGCTCAGATCAGTCATGCTGTTATATTTATGCTAAAGGGATACAAGCCTATTTAAGTTTTTGTTTGAAGTTTTTGATCTGGACCCAGATCATGAAAGTTTATCCTGAAGAGAACCTGAATGTCAAAGCATTCCTGCCGACAGCTGGATCTGTGGACAATAAGATCAAAGGATTAGTCGGCTAGACTTTAACAAATTACCAGGATGAGAAACTGCAAATGCCAGAACAAGATTAAATAATAAGCTACAACTACCTCTTATTCAGCAAAAAGGAAACCAACACAAAAAGGGTGATGACACATCCCTCCCTTCAGAGAGAACTGAAGGAAATGTACAGAAGAACAGCAGGTTTACTGATTCATGCTCAGGAGGTTTTACAGCGGCGATAAAACGTCATTTACACACTCACGAAAAACAAGAAAAGTCAGTAGTTTACCACGTCAACACACTGATGACCTTTCATTTACACCTCTGGTCCCCCGTTTGAGCGGGGAGGGGACGCCTGGGGGGAGAATACGCTCCTTTCTGGGTTAAAGTGCAAACAGAGTTTACAATGAACAAAAGCCAAGGAGCCCAGAGGTGAGGCGGAGCTACGGGATAGAGATGCTGTGGGAGTGTGGAAACTGGGTAAAAGGTCAGTGTGATGGAAGTGAATGGGATGGAGTATCCTCCTACAGTCCGCAAATAACAGCTGCTTCTAATGAATTCCTTGTGACGTCAGCATTCTGCACATGAGCTGCACACAGGCTGTGCACGAGTGCAACCTTTTACCTACTTCCCTGCTCTGCCAAATGCAGTGATGTAAAAAAGATGTTACATAGGAAAAGGAGAGTGGCCAAAGGTAAAAGGCTGGTGCGCCGTTTAAAACAGGCACAAGACAAAAAGATTAGTAAAAAAGGAAAAAGCTGGTGATCTTACTGACAGAGACCGGGCAAAAGTTCTGATGGTAAACCTGCCAATGTGCTTGACCCGTCTCTGAGAGTTTGATGAAACGACTTGTAACAGTTTTTTTTTGTGAAACAATGATCTTCTTGAGTAGCTGACAAGTGTAATAAGTTTATCAGAGACGCGAGGACGACGGAGTGGTGACCAGCTTTAAAGAAATGAGCACATCACAGCTTGTTTTTCACCTTTATGCTAAGTTAAGTTACTATTGGGTGTTGGTTAGCAGTTAACTGGTCTATAAACCAGTAGTTCAGAATCTGGGGTCCCTAACCCCCCCAACAGCACAGGGAGCCGCCCACGCTTCGAACATTCAGAGCCATTGTGATTAAAATTATGTCTGTGTTCAAACTGAGACAAATCAGAGTGTAGACGCTCACGTTTTTTTAATCATTTGGACGTTTTGTTCACATGGAACGGGAGTTTTGGGAGCCCAAAAACTCAGGGCTACAGTGACTAACTGTGGAAGATTAAAACCTGCTCTGCAATTTGTTTTATTTCATTACTTTAAAAAAAAAAATCCACTCATAAGGCTACAGCTTCTCCATCCATTCCATTTCCATCCATGTGCTGTGGCTTAGTGAGTCGTTGAGCTGGTGGAGCTGTGGCAGTGAAACGGTTCATGTCTGACCCGGGAACAATGATGTTTCCTTCAGGCCCAGAATTAGTTTTTAATTACTAATAAAACAAGGACAAATTTGTGAAAGTACCAAAAGGCAAACAAGCCATTTCAACAACCAAAAAAAAAAACAAAAAAAGAAAATATAACTAGGCAAATCTTGCCACAGGCTTGACAAGGTAACGGCAAAATAATGGAAATGGTCACTGGTGGGTAATGAAGAGAAACCACAGTGTGTCATAAGTGTCAAACTTATGATCTAAAAAGTCTCCCACTACAGCGGGGAAACTAGTGATTCCTTTGGCCCCTGAGGTGGTTTTAACGTTAATGAATGAAGCAGCTAAACTCTGCCAAACAAAACTTCCTCTGCATGTTATGAGGAAGTCGGAGTACCAGCAGGGAACCAATGTAGGTCTGATGTAAACCTGTAAACTCCAGACAGGAAGGCCCGAGCTGAGGTTTGAACCAGGAACCTTCATGTTGTGAGTGGGCAGTCCTAACCATACCACCATAGACTAAATATCTGAGTATATTTTCAAAATGTACTATTTATAACATTTCATGTCTTCCTCCCTTGGAGGTGTTACCTTTACACTGAAGAGCTTCATCCCAGCTCCGTCTTCCTGAACAAGTCTGATAAAAGGGATAAAATATGTCCCTGATACTTTGTATTGGTTCTTATTCCTTTAGAGGAAATCAGCTGGGTGTCGAGAGTCAAGGATATCCTGAGAATGTTCCAGTGGAAAAAATATGCTTAAATTTTTGACATATTGGAGACAGCTGGCAGTATTCAGCTGTTACAAGCTGACGTCCTGTAAATCTGCCTTCCATTGATCGATGCACAAAGATATCCACTCGGCTGAATGGTCAGTGCACTTGGGTCTTACCTGGGAAGATGTTGTTCAAACCCCGCCGGGCGCTCATTCTGCCACATTTTACCGCTGTCAGAGCAGTGATGGGTCCATGGATTCCTAATGGGTGGAAGTCTGTGTGAAGTATATGAGGATGTGCTTGTGGAAAGGAGGAGAGATGTGACATTTGTGCTTTGTTTTGGCTGAATAGTCAGTGTGTATGACTATCACCCGGCGGCAGGCTGCCTGGACCCGCCTTCATTCCTACAATGTCCTTATGGAAAGAATGAAGAAATAAGATGTTTCAGGCAGTTTAAAAGGAGAAAATAATATCCCTCTTTAAATGTGAACCAATGATCCCATTGTAACAAAGAGATCATTGCAGGGAATTAAGTAAACAAAGCAGAATAATTTATCAGTTTTTGCTAACAGTCATATAAACAGAGATAAAAGAAAAAGTGTGACTCATATTAGACTTTTTATTTGTATATCAGTTATTGTATTGTATTCTTTGCATTGTATTTTAGTTTGGGGAAAAAAACTGACTAAGATACAAGCAGAAATCACTTCTGTTCACATTTAACCTCATTTCATTTTCTTAACAAGCAGAATAGTTCCACTAATTCAACCTTCCTTCCTCTTTATTAATCCGATCCTGAATCATCTTGTTGCCAGTTTTCCGTGTTGAAGTTTCTGCTTGCGGTTTCACTTTCTCCTGTTTTCTTTGTGAATATCTTACGTTATTGATAATCGCTACACAAATAGCTGAGGGGGGAGATCAGGAAAGAAGTTAAAAATACTGTCTGATCCAGCTGCAGCATGTTTTTGTAACTCGGGTTCAGGGTCCAGTTGTGCTGCTCTTGCCCTCCAGCTGTGCATGTCTGATCCAGAACGCAGTCGGGGGATATTTTCTGCCTGAAAGGCTGATGCAACATACCAGACTTGTAACAACACCCTGACCTCTGACACACTAACCCACTGGTGCCTAAAAACACAACGAATCTCCGCCCTGCTGAGGAAATGCATGCGTGCACATGTGCATGTAGCAACTTGTTGTGAGGTTGTCTCCTTGCAGACAAACAAAGAAACAAGGTTTCAGGATTTTTGCAACAAATTAAACTGCTAAAGGTTTTTACAAGTGCGATGTGTGTTTAACCACACTGATGTTTGGAAACAGTTTCATATTTTATCAGACAGCCAGTATCACTCCGATGATATTTTGTTGATCTTTGTGGTATCGTTGCTACCATTTTAAAGACAAAGACATGGACTTTGAATGCAACATAATCACTACATAAACATAAGCAGATCGGCCAAAGGTGAAGTAGAACATAAAATGAAATCCCATGATGAAGAACAGAGGCAGGGTTTGGACTTCTGGTTTTGATTAAATTACAGGTTGGAAGCTTTAAGAGTCACCAAAGTCCGAGGAGGATCAATATTACCGATTCAAAACAGTGTCAGACAAAAAGTCAGTAAACACTCAGACTTATCAACGCGTAAAGTTATGATGACATGTGAGCAAATAACACACTCTTCTCTGTCCAGCAGCTGAATGCACATCACATGTTCATTCTTTTTTTCAACTTTTTTGGCATCTGCCCACTCCTCGGGGAAATTTTCGGATAATTAGCTGCAGCATAATCCTTTATATTCACCTGCCAGCTTTTCTGACGTTTGGCTGTAAACAGCCTGCATCCTGTGGAGTTTCAGGGTCAACAAAAATTCCAACAAGAGCAAAGCTAAGACCAAACAAACCAAAACATTAGCTGAAAGTCACTAGCTAACTGCTGAGATCAGCTCGACCTGACCCATTGTTTGTACTGCTGCAGAGCACGTTCAGCACGTGTCTGGCGTGGCCAGACTTCTTGTGACTTGCAGCTCAGTGTGTGTGTATGTGTATGTGTTTCTGCAGCTCGTAGTACACAGGTTATATGGCTGCAGACATAAATAGACCAAGGACTGTCCGGTGCAGTCAGGTTGCACACAAACTGCATCTCCTTCCTCAATACAAAGTTAAACTAAAAGCAGCAGCCATTGTGTTCTGTGGATGTAGATCGTTGGCTCATTTCATGCAAAGAGGTGTTGTAGATTCATTTGCTACATGCTCTGTATGTTTTGAGGGATATAATTATTACCTGGAGGTGAAGTATTCAGCAGCGCTGGTTTCCCTTTAAGCATCATGTCTAGAAAGTTCTGGATGGATTTTGATCAAATGTTCAGGAACTCTCAGAAATGGATTAAGGAACCGATGATTAGCACTTGATCATTTCCTGGATCCAGAAACTTTTTTAAGATTCTTTTTAGGGACTCCTTGAGTCATTGGATGAAAAATGTCTGGGAGTAGTAAATAAGGTGGTTGTTCTGGTAATACTGATGTTCCAACCAAACAAATAAACAGATTCATGTTTGTTCTGACCACAGGTAACAGCACCTCACAGAGTTTGCATGATAAGGGGTTTTTGTTACCCAGTCTGCTGCCTTCTTTGTTATTTACCAAGGTGATAAGGGAAGTTCAAACCTTCAGGAATTCCTCTGGAAAAGCTGTTGCATTTAACGTCAAAGCATCATGATGCTGTAAATCTCAGGAAAAACTAAAGGAGGTATTAAAATACCTTGTGCATTCTGATTTGATTTTTTCTCATTTATTTACACTAAGGCTGCCACAATACGCAAAATTTCAGTTTGGTACGATACCTTAGTGTCACTGTTTGAGGTTTTTTCAATATTTTAAATGTATTTCTTACTTTTATTTTTTAAAATTAATTACAAATACTTGTTTAAACACTTTTTAATCCAATGGTGTAATCTCTCAAAATGAAGGATGGTCTTCAGAGTTTCCATCATCAATGTAATAAAAACAATTAAAGACGGAAAATATGAAGTTAACATGACCCCTGCTACAGTGACGCATGGTGGAGGCGCTCTGTGGAACAGCCGAGCACAGATCCACGGAGCTTTCAACCCTGAACGCATCAGCAGAGGACACGTTCCTAAAAATGTTGTATTGTTCGATAAAATCGGTTCAGTATGCACCCATATTGAACGATTCGATACTTCTACTTGTTTTGGTGCATCCTAATTTTTACCTGTTCTCCTGCTGAATGGGTTTTGGGTTAATGCGGATGTAAAGATGAAGCTTTTAGTGCTCAGAGAGAAGAGAGTTGGGTGGATTGTGTGTCTGAAAACATCTGAGCACAACTATCTTTAAACAGAATTGATCTTTTTCATTATCTATGAGCTGTGTGCAGTATCCCGTCAACCTGTTCAGGACGTCTTGTCAACACTTTCTGTGGACTCATGACCACAGCTTCACGCATGATGGACACATGGGTAAACAACAAACAGCTGACAGCCAACATGACACATCAGGATCATCGCAAGTGTGAACTCCACAAAAGCACGAATGACCAATATAAAAGCCTGGAACTCTGAACCGGACAGGATGAACAGATCAAAAGCAAAAACAATTCCTGATGTCTTCAGCTTGTAGGACTGCAACCACATGAATGACTAAAAACCTGCACAAATAAGAAAAAGCAAAGTGTGAGGACAGTAGGTAAAGTCTGGATGTATGGCTCCAGTGGAAAAAGATAAAAAAGAAAAAAGAAACCCCATCCAGTTGCGTGTGTGTGTCCGTATCAATGAGCAGGAACAGCTGTAACATCTGCTTTAGATTCATCATCCATACCGACCGATGAAGGCCTTCAGAAAGCTAAACAGCCAGTCAGCAGAGCCAGTTACATTACAAACAATTATCTGTGAAGCTTAAGGAAAGGAATTAAAATCTACAGATAACAAGAAGGTAAATTGTGGAAAACAGCATCATGTATGGATTTCCAGCCCTTTTTACTTCATTTAAATAATGATAGAGCAAATCCAGGAGAATACATGGACACATGTGTATGTCAGTTGTTTAAAACCTTCCTGTACTGATCAGTTTTTTCAGATGTTTAGTTTGGGATTTCCAGGTTTATAACTGGATCTCCATGATGGAGCACCGTATCTGGCAGGGAGCTAGCTGTTCTGCTTTTAAAAGGAGAATCTGTGATCCCTGTTTGTCAGAATTTATTAGGTATGAGCTTTTTCTTAAAGTAACCTACGGAAATTACCTTCAGAAAAACAGCTGATCTCCATCTGAGCCCTGCACAACCGTATGCAGGAAGATGCAATCTGTAAAAAACAGAACAAGCTGTTTTAAATGAGAACTTTTTTGCAAACAAGTGAAAAAGCAGGACTGAAATGGCTTGTTGGGGCTTTTTGTGTGAGACAGAGACAATAATGATTATGTTTTCAGTTTCAGTGTGTGAATAACAACGCAGGATAATGTTTCTGTTTATTCCATTAGCTGTGATTTATGCTCGACGCAAATGACGGATACGCACACTCACGGAAGGTTTCGTCCGTCTTCTGCGTCAATTTCGTGCGTTTTTGGTGCGTTTTCAGGCTCCTTGTGCATCCGTCACTCGACGCAGACGACGGAGTAATACCACCGGAAACCGCGGGGTTAGTGCTGAGCAAAGTGGAGCAGAAACAAACCAGGGAAGAAGTAGACGATAAACAGGAAGAGGAGAACCGTAGAAGAAGAATGAAGACGGCGAAAAAAACATTAGAAGTTGCAGAAGCTTTAGAAATAAAGCTCTACAAGTGTTCAGGGTGTGTTGGTGGTTAGAAACAACTTTATAACATCGCGTTTGTGCCGCCAATCGATGTTTAAATCTAACGTTGTGTCGCAGAGTTTATAATAAACTCAGCACTGCCGCTTAGCGGAGGTTAGCCGTAGCAACAGAAACGACGCATGGAAGCATGAAGGCAGCGACGCATGAAGAAGTTTGGAACGGACGCCCCAAATTACACCCGTCAGGGAGCAGAAATGGGCCTTAAGTCATATTTAAACACAGCCCTGTAGAAAATACAGATGAAACTGATTTTTTTAAATTAGGTAACAGCACCATCTGATAAACATCTACTATAAGGGCATTTGCTTTCAGCCATTGTATGGTCGAGTAAAGTAAACTGAAATGTTGTTAAGAAATGATCAGACAGAACAGGATTATGTGGAAAAAACTATTAGTTCTTACAATCTATGCCCTAAGTTAAAACTAGATCCAGCGTATGATTAAATGAGTGGGAAGGCTCATGGATGTTCTGTGAGAATCCAGTTGAATCTAAAATAGAGATTAATCCGGATTCCAAGTTGCAGATCTGCCTTCATGGGGCTTCTGACTGAAATTCTCACTCGAAAGTTAGAAATTCCGACATTTGACTGCAACTAAAACACACCACCAGTCAAACCATGCAAACAGGGTGCTCACTGCAATGCTTTTAAACCTGTTTTACAGGCTCTTAAAATTATTTATATAAGAAATGTCTGTCAATCCCCTACTATAAAATAAAAAAAATGTTTTAACCTGGAAAAACAGTTCATAAATAAAAACTTGTTTTTATCTCCGTGCTACTTAGGAACCTTCAGTAATAGTATGAAATATTAATATTTGTTAGAACACAAAATTTTTCTGTTCAGGAATTTACTAAAGTTGTGAATATTTTATTCTTTCAGGGAACAAGGGATCCTCTGCTAAACGACCAGAACAGGCAGCATAATGAGGCAGTAACTTCAAGCACTGAAGCATGAATGAACCATGACATCACAGGGTTGGTTGGTCCAGTGCTTCTGACCATAGAGATCTATAGAGGGCTGGCCGCTGCTGTAACGTAGCTGCGTTTCCGCCATGTCGGAGGGGCCATCGCTGCGCTGTGAGCTACAAATAAAGGGTTGTGTCACCTCAAATAAATGCTTGAGAGAGAATAAGAATTGGTTGTTACTAAAAATTGAGGACATCCCAGAGGTTACCAACACCCATCTTCTTCATTAGGTTGATGGTCAAATATTGTAAATGTTGTTTTTGTATTGCTTGCAAAGTGTCATATGTACTGCTGTCAAGTGTAAAGGTTTTATCCCTTGTTTTGATCTTTGAAAAAAGCAATAAATAAAGAGATAATCAGCAGTATATCTACTTTTTTAAACACCTACGCCACCTCTTTACATTTGACAGTTTTCAATGAAAACAGACTGGAATACTTTGAAGAGAATGATGAAAATCACCATCATTTGGAAAACAAATTAACCGGGGCAATGAACACATTCCAAACATATTTTAAAGACATTTTGACCTTCTTCCACTCTGGAGTTGCTCGCGGTAGGCGCCAAGCAGGAGTGGGCATATTGGTTGCCCCCCGGCTTGGTGCCCGTGTGTTGGGGTTTATCACGGTAGGCAAAAGGGTAGCCTCCCTCTGCCTTCGGGTGGGGGGACGGGTCCTGACTGTTGTTTGTGCCTACGCACCGAGCTGCAGTTCAGAGTACTCACTCTTTTTGGGGTCCTTGGAGGGAGTGTTGGAAAGCGCTCCCTCCGGGGACTCCCTCCGTGGACTCCCTCCGGGGACTCCTTCCGGGGACTCCCTTGTTCTGCTGGGGGACTTCAATGCTCACGTTGGCAACGATAGTGAGACCTGGAAGGGCGTGATTGGGAGGAACGGCCCCCCTGATCTGAATCCGAGTGGTGGTTTTAGAGCCTAAACTGCTAACATGTTGTACCTCCTGGATGCGCGTGCGTGAAGCGCGCGTGTGCGTGAAGCACGCGTGTGCGGCGAACGATGCATCCAGCATTACACTAACGCACATATTGGCAGAATATGCTGGGAACGCTGTCGCATTTTCTAGTGTCACCGAGGTACCGTGAGTCTCAACATAACTCTGAGTTCTCAAAGCAACGTGAGTTAAAAGTAATATTCTTGGAGGGTAATCCATTATGTCCGCGAATAAATAAGATGTAGTTTAAAACCATAACAGACTTATTTTATTATTGTATTTATTTTATTTTGTTCATGTTTACTGTCTGGCTGCTGGGATTTATAATGCTAATGAAAGCTTTAAGCACAATATTGTTTATTTCTGTTCAATACTGATGACATGACATTTCAGAAGTATTTATACTTTGTTCTTTATAGTAAATGTTCATTACAGTAAAAAAGCACAATGTTTGTTTAAATGAAGGCAAAGTGCCAGTGCATACATTTCATTTATCTGTTCAAATTTATACATTGTAAAGAGATCATCCATCCATCCATCCATTATCTACCGCTTATCCGGGGTCGGGTCACGGGGGCAGAAGCCTAAGCAGGGAAGCCCAGACTTCCCTCTCCACGGCCACATCAGCCAACTCATCCGGGGGGATCCCGAGGCGCTCCTAGGCCAGCCGAGAGACATAATCCCTCCAGCGGGTCCTGGGCCTACCCCGAGGCCTCCTCCCGGTGGGACGTGCCAGCTGGGTCAGGTTGATACTTTAAGTGTGAAAATGCTCTTCAAAGAGACGGGCCTTGAGTTTGCTCTTAAAGGTAGAGACAGACTCTGAGGATCAGAGTTTGGTAGCTCATTCCACCATC
>JAVQJG010025766.1:0-20841 GCA_036024015.1 Craterocephalus amniculus
ACACACACACACACACACACACACACACACACACACACACACACACACACACACACACACACACACACACACACACACACACACACACACACACAGAGAGAAAATCATCAAGAAAGAAAACATGTAGCAATGATAATATCAACAGAAGGAATACACAATGTCTTCAAGACAGTTTCTTCTTTGACTGTTACTGCTCATGCTGAGATAAAGTTAGATAGAAATGTAACAAAAACGCTCAAATAATCACATGAAATTAGAAAAAGAGGAGGAAAAGTTATATTCATAATGAAATGTGGACTAACATAAATATAAATAATATTGAATAAAATTGTGAACCACACAAATCAAGCTTACAATTATTATGTAAAATAATAGTTTGTGATTTTGATCTTTCTGCATTTCTGTGACTTTTGTGTATCAAATTCTTTGTATGAATAACAGTAAATCATAGAGGTCGTTCATGCATAGGTAAGGAAGTTGTCTATGAAAAAAGGCATCTGAGCGGCTAAAAAAGTGAAATAGGCAAATATTATTTTAAAAGTTTTTAGACAGTGGTTTCAGAAAGTACATGAGCAAACCCAGACCAGATGGGAGCAGAGGTGAGTAAGACAGGGTTTATTTCCCCTTGATCTTCCATTCTTCACAAAATATGAAAAACAGATCATCAAGGAATAAACTGCCCCAAAGTGCTTAGTTTTCCTCAACTTCAGCAGTGAGCGTCTCATAAAATGATTAATCCCTGGACAGATTGTCTTGTCAAAGGACACAGTCTGAGGAAGCGTTAAGTCTTTAAAAGGACGGATCAGTGTTGTATTTGGAAAAAAATTGCACATGTTTTCAAAAGTCATATTATATCTCTACCCAGGAAACCAAACATTACACAACAGTCTTGTCTCTTGTCCAGTAACAGAATGTTTGGTCAGCTGCTACTACAGAGCGTAACATACTGCAAATCTAACAGGCGACGTCCCGTATCTGGGCCGTCTTCCTAAAAGAAAATCTGAATAAGTTTAAATGCAAAATAGTGAGGAAGATTTAAAAGATTACTCTATAAAGAAAAATTGCTTTTGCATGTACTCCCAAAAGTTAAAAAAAGATATATATCTAGTAGGAGATGCTTTTGTTTGAAGTTTGTGGAATTTTTTCCATGACTGTTTGGGAACACATACAAATAATCAGCAGGAAAACAAACAGGAGTGCATGTTTTGAAAAAACAAACAAACTATAAAATGTCACTTTTTATAGGCAAGGCAAGTTTATTTGTATAGCACATTTTCAGGTACAAGACAATTCAAAGTGCTTTACATAAGTGCTTTACATTTTATAGCATCAACTCAGACTACGAAAAGGTTACATCTAATTTTCCAAATTAATGATAATAAAGAAAAAACTTTAATTAAGCAATTACACAGAGTTCAGCCAAAGGTGCAACTCAACTTAAAAAATAGAATAGTTGCAAGATTTATTTAAAAAAACATCAAAAACACGTTAGTTGCTTTATTCTATAAAGCCTGTATTTTTACCTAACCACACACAGGTAAGCCAGCCAACACTCATTCCTGATAGAAAAAGTCTTTTTGCCAACAGCACAAATGCCTAACAGTGTTAGAGTAAAGAATCAAAAAGTATGAGATGGCATCTCTTTATGTTAACAATATTTTGTTGCACTCACATAGCAGGAACCCTGCCCATTATCACTTAATTTCTTCATCTAATCTTTAGTTGTTTTTTTTCTGTGACACATTTAAAATCCTCTTTATGATTTCCCAACTAAACTTTAACCACGAGTAACACTAATAAATGTGATAGAATGTAACACATATTGTTTGAAATGGGCAAGGCAGGTTACTTTGTGTAACATATTTCAAAACAATTTAAGATGTTTTACATGAAACATTAAAAACATTACAGCAGGGTGAAGAAGAAGCATTAAAGAAGTATATTAAAAACAAATTTTCAAAGAAATAAAACTATTAAAAACATTAAAAACTCAGATAAGAAAAAATGCAAGAAATAAAAGTTAATTATCAGTTCTTTTGATAAAAGGAAGCAAACAGAAGAGTTTTAAACCATGATTAAAACTGCTGAGATTCAGAAAACCTGCAGCTTGTTCCACATGCTAGGAGCATAAAAGCTGAACGCTGCTTCTCTTTGTTTAGTTCCGACTCTGGAAAGTGAAGTAGACTTGACCCTGGTGAGCAAAGATCTGGTTGGTTCATGATGAACCAGAAGTTTCTGAATACATTTTTGAACTAAATTTTGGAAACCAGTGTAGATATATGATAAATGGTCCACTTCCTGGTCTTGGTGAGGAACAGCAGCATTCTGGACTAACTGTCCAGTCTGTTGGACTTTATAGGGAGAACTGTGAGGACAGTGTTACAGTAGTGACTTAAGATAAATGCATTACCAGGTTTTCTTAAGGGAGAACTTTTTTATTTTTCAACCTGTACCTATGTTGTAGCATGCTATATGATCATGGTCAAGTAAGATGTTATGGTCGACTATGTCAAGCAGGGCTAAGATCCAGTAGTACCGGGAGTGAAATGTTTCTGCTATCTGTTCTCCAGCGAATGTCATTAAAGACCTTAGCTAGTGCAGTCTCCAAGCTGTGATGAGGGCGGAAACCTGATTGGTAGAACAGCTATTTAGTGTCAGAAAGTTGTGCTGCTGTTTAAAGACTTGTTTTTTCTATAAACTTACTAAGAAAGGGGAGGCTTGACATCGGCGTGTGGCTGCTCATGAGGGATTGGGTCCAAGTTGGGTTTTTTTTTAGGAGTGGCTTGATGAACAATGTTTTTAGGATTTGAGGGAATACACCTAAAAGCAGGGCCATATTTATAATCTATTTCATATCTCAGAAGACCATGCATCCTGAAATAGTCTTAAAAACTTTGTTGGTTGTTGATTTCATATGGTAAATGATTTCATCCACAGTTTTTTTGACTGATTGGAGTAAAGCATGTCATAGTGTCTATGTCTCTGAGTGGACAGTGATGACAAATGTCCTGCCCACAGCAAGGACATTTGACTGACTCACTGACTGACCGACTACATTATTTACTGAATTTTGTTGGTAAAGAAAGAAGCAAACTCATTTCAGGCCCTGTTGGATACAAGTTCTGGGATTACTGACACTGGAGGATTGGTTAACCTGTTAACAACAACAAACAAGACATGAGCATTGTTGCTGAACTTAGCAATGATGCCAGAAAAGAATGAATTATAAATCACTAGCGTCTCTTTATAAATCTCATAGTGAAATGGGGCTCCAACTCTCCTCCGACTGATAGTAGATCAATGCCACCTGTCATCTGGTCCTAACTAATTCTCTTGTAAACTATTGTTGAACTTTAAAAGTGGTGAACATTAATTTTGTAACAGTAATTGACGTGTAGGCAAAGCAGACATCTGTAGGCAGGTGTGTTGTGATTTTGCGATGTTACAGCTGTGCATCTTTTGCAGAAAACCCCCCAGATCACAAAGAAACAAATATAACAGAAAGTCAACATGGCGCAAGACCAGGTTATACTTCATTGTACCACACGAGGGCGCCAATGACCTTAGCCAAGCCCCAACATGTGTTAAGAGAAGCACTTTCTTCCATTGTTTAATGAAAAAGGTGCAACACAAAAGACCTTGCTTCAGCATAAAAATGATTGACAGAACTGTTAACAAATACGCTACTAGAAATTAACTATCCAAATAAAGTCTAATAAGAACTTGGAATGGAAGAAACTCTTGTGGGTTTGATAACACGGACACAGATGATGCACGAGTATAAACCACCAGAGACATTTCCAGTTTGTCTGATGTTATAATGATGTAATGCACTGTAGATGATGCCAGTTGTGAAGCATTTTTTATTTCACGGTGAAGACATTGTTTTTTTTTAACTACTTTGACCTGTACAAGTGTCACATTTGACAGTAGCTTAGTTTTTATATAAAATTGCTGAATTTTTCAATTGACACTTATGTGTGTTTTGTTGTGAATAAATTTTGGCTCATGTTATTTGAAGGTCTTCAGGTTTGCATTTTATTCAGATTTTTAAAATGTGTCTAAACTTCTCTGGAATTTGGGTGTAATTCCATTAAATGAATGATGACAAGCTTTAATAGTCACTCATTAAAAAGACATACAAGCAGGATAAATCATGAATTCCAAAGGGTTTTGTTTGTGGTTAATTATAGAATCCATACAACACACATAAAACAAAAGACAGATACAAACACACCCTCCACCAGAGAAACCGGTTCTAAATACTTGAAAATTACATCTTAAAATAATACACTTTAAAAACAGGAATTGAACTTTGGGATTTTCTTTTCAATTGAATTTAACTAATGTTTGTATTGTAGGTTGTTACTATTTGCCGCGCCTTGTCCATCACAAAAGTAAAATCTGAGCTGTTTCCTCTGTTTTGTTCCCAGGAATCTATGAGTGTGAGAACGAGGAAACTTGCACAAACCCACAATCCTGACAACAAAGCAACAGAAAGACAGTGTGCCAAAATTTTAATCCCAACTTGACTGATTACATTTAACTATTCTCAATGGGAGGCTTTATTATTTGGGGAAATAATAAAAACAGTGAGTTAGATTTGTGGTCATCATTTTTCGATTTGACTATTCCAATACAATACAATACAAAAAGTAATATTTTAAAAGGTATATATTTAAAAGGTATTTTACCTGAGTACTAGTTTTGTACCATAAACATGTAAATGTGAGCTGCTATGACAATAAAGTTCCTTGAATCCTTGAATTTGGTATTCATATTTTCAATTAGGCCTACATGTGTATACATAATTTAAGACTATTTTTAAAGTCAGCCTACTAATTTTACAAATATTCATATCCACCTTTTCCTAGTTTTACATTTTTGTTTTTATTTCCACTTTTTTTGGTTTTTTTAAAACTATGTTTTATACACATTTAAACACTGCCAATAACTTTATGCTAGTTCCTGGTCATAAAGAATTTCACATACTTTCACTTTGTTTTACAAAGTATTACAATGGCATCTGGTCACTCAAGATGGTTATGAGGGTGTGAGAATCAGAAATTTGAATAACACCATGAAAAAGATAACCACTGCCCTTGCTGCAGCCTGTGGTTGGAGCTCCTGCCACGGTGCGTCTCTCATCCAATCATTACGCAGCATTCATGACACACTTCCTGGAGTTTACTCCCTTATTTGGTTGGGAGGGGCTGTCCTTATTTGACTAGGGTGGAAAATGGTGGAAAGGAAAGACAGACAGCTGCAGTAGACGGAGGGACACCAACACTTTTATCTCTGGTGAGTAAACAATCTACGCCTCTGTCGTTTATAGTCTCTGATCTGAAGGATGTTTAATCTTTGTATGAAAGCTTGGCCAGCTGGGAGTGATAAGAGCATTTGAGACAGGTTTACATAGGAGTAGCTGCGAATCAGGAAAGGCGAGGCACAAGCTTGAAAACAGCAGCAAGCCATCAAAATGGAAAATAAAACAGCTGCTGAAGGTTATTTCAGATGCCTAACACGAACATAAGGGCTACATGTTGCCATTTTCTTTGTTTACCGTCTGACTGGTATGTATGAAAAGAAATGGAGGCACACCTACTCTTGTTTCCGACTTATTTTTCCAGCAGGACAACATTGAGAGGGATGATTAATGTTACAACTATGAGAGGGATGCACCACAATTTAATTCAGTCTCAGAAATGAGTCATTGTTAGCTTCATTTTTCATTAGCAAACTACTACATGTAGATTGCTCAGATAAATGGCTCCTCACTAGCTAAAGGGCATGGTTTACGAATCATTAGTTGGCTTTACAAATAATAATAGGAAACTCTGAAGAAAATGATTTACTAGGTTGATATTCTGTTGTTCATTAAGAAGAAATACTTTATATTCTTTTATTTTACAAAAATCTATTTAGTGTTGGGCAAACATAGATGTGAAACTAAACCAACACAGATTGAGTGATCAGAACATACAGGGGGCAAGCCACAAATGTGGACAGACCACAACAACAAAAAAAAGATAGCAAATTATACAACAGCACACCTCTACAAAGGTTTGCTCTTAACTTTGAGCTTGATTTTTAGGTTTTCAAGGAAAGCATTATTTTATTTGATAAGAGTTTGGATGCAACAATACCCCTTTTTTCCAAACGGATACGATACTGACACTTGAATCTGCGTACTTGCCGATACCGAGTACATGAATTGAAAGACATGTTTTATTTTCTTCTATGCTTTTTACAACAAACGATGATAAAATAAATTGAAAATAAAATATAAGTAAGAATGAGTGAAAATAAACATTGTGCCTAATTATTGGGATTGGTACCTGGTATTTATCCACTTTAATGAGCACGAGTACAAGTACTTTAGAGCGGTATTGGTACTTATGCTAGTATTGGTATTGATGCAACCCTAGATAAGGGTATAATAAATATAAACATATTCTTTTTTTAAATCTCTGCAGTCCCAGACTCCCTTTGCGTGGATCTTAACGTGGCAGAAGAAAAGCAGAAATAATGGCTGATGCTGCACAAATCAAGAAAACTGCAGCTAAAGTGTTGTGCTGCGTGGAGAAGGTTTCCTCCTTCGCCTCCTCCATTGATCCCATCTTTGGCATTGTCTCCTCCCTTGTTGGGGTGGCTCGCAAGGGGCTAATAGAAGAGGAGGGTCATGCTCTGGACAAGGACTTCCAGGCAATCAACAACAAATTGGAAAGTATATCTCAAAAGAACCAACTATGCCTGAAGAAGATCCGCATTGATGAAGTGAATGAAACTTACGGCAAGTATGAGGAGTATATAAAACACCAGTACAATGCTTTCAACAACATGGTGGCAATGGTGAAGAAAGATCCAGACAATTCCCAGCGCTACATGGATAACTTTGAGAAAATTTACGAGAGAGATAAGTCTGACTTGAGCCTGGATGTGTACTACCGCGGTGTGATGGGTATAAAAACGCAGTTTGGAAGACCTCTGTTGAAGGTGTACCTGGACAACTGCGATGGCGACCGGGAAATCATGGAGCATCACTGTTCTCACATTGCCCATCTGTTCCACATGGGCCTCATCGCCCTTATGGGCTACACAGCTGTTACAGAGGATGACGAAGACGAGGTGCGGGACAAGTGGGCCGGCAGGGTGGAAGACATCCAGGAGAAGATGCAGGAAGTGCTCCGTCAGTGCAAAGACAAATCCTCCTGAACATGGATCAGCAAAAAGAAGACATGACATCTGGGTTTGAAGCCAAAAAACACGGAGGTGTCTAATTTCACTTAGAAACAAACTGAAAGAGTACAAATGTTATTGTTAAAAAAAAAAAAAAAAAATATAGAAATTTATAAGACCAAAGCCATGTGACTATTGAGTTGAATGTGTATGTTGTTTTTAAGTGACCACTATGCTTACTTATACTTTCTGTCACATCAATAAATGCTGAAGTTTTATATAATATCTTCAATAAAACTAATTATTTAATGGTGAATTCGTTCATTTGTGAAATTTTCTATCTAGACATCTAATATACAATGTATCTTTCAGTATTCATCAGTGACAAGTGAAAATCTGTACATAAAGCATTTCTGACTCTTTTTTTTTGTTATTCTCCACCAGCTGGTAGAGTTTTCAATGACTTTTTCCAACAACAATATCTGAATAAAACAAGGCACATCTGCAAAAGTTATGCACTAACACTGTGTCACAGATCTTTGCTTAAATAGTAATAAGACATAAGATCGACACAGCAAACTAAAACTTCTCTTCCACAAAAATGCCTCTACATCTAAAAAAAAACAACAAACAAAAAAACTTAGGTTAAGCATGAGGAGGTTTGATGATTAACAGACCAAATACGGAACCAACTTAAAGTGACATTACTAGAAAAAATACTCAACAAAGTAAAATCCCAAGAGAAAAAAAAAGATAATTTTACTAGCAACCCCTTGGAGGAGGGGAGCTGACATCCAGGTTAAACTTAATTCAACACCTGACTAAAAAATACAGTGTCAACAGATATACACAAAGGGCTAATGCTGGAATTTTAATTCTAATAAATGATTGTCTAAACAATAAAATGTTTAGATATTGTGGCTCTATATTTTTTGTCATGATGTGGAATGTGAATAACAATGAATAACATCCACAGTTGTCTCATAATTGCCATCAAACTTATTACCTGCTAACAGCTTTTATCCAAGAGACAGCGACTGATTTGATGATAAAGCAATCTCATTCATTTTCAACCATAAAGCTTATACAGAATATGAATGTGCTTCCGCTAGTTGGGCCTTTTCTTTTTCTAAAACCAGTATACCCCAGTGGTCTACAAGAAGTATGACTTGTATGACTTTAAGAAAAAAAAAGTCCCTTAGGGTACGTGTTTTTTACTTTAGTCAGATGATTATGGAGCTTTGGTCTAAACCATGACTCTTGCTTCATAATTCGTGTTTTGTTGTGGGTTGGTTTATGTTGAATTAACTTCCCCAAACACCCTTTGGTTGCCTAGCAACTGTGCTAAGCTAACTTATCTTAATGGAAGTCCGTTCCTCGTTAAAATGAGAACCCAAACAGCGAAAAGAGAATAAAAATACTCTTTTCACTCATATTAATTGTTTTTATGATTAATTTAAGTTCTGCATATTCTAGACTTTACGAATAACACAGCAGAAAATGACTCCGCGTACCGAGTCCACCTCACCACCAGAGTTCTCTGTTGTCCAACTGCAGCTGCAGCACTGAAACGTAACGTGATTCCTCTGTTTGTCTGCAGCCCTGCCCCAACTTAAAGGCCTTCAAGTACTTCAAGCACTGCTGTGAAAGCTACTCTGAAGCAGTGTTTCTGACATAGGGGCGCTTATTAGAAATAGTGCAGGTTGTCGAGGAGCCGAGAGAAGTTGTGTTTGCTCCGTTTGCGGAACAGTCGCGTCGCTTTCGGTAAGTTTCAGCCGCTCATCGAGAGAAAAAGCAGGGATGTTGAACGTAGCATCCCAGCTACGGCTGCTGATTCAGTTAAAAAGTTGTCTTTGTTTATTATGGCCAATAAAATCTATCAACGCGTGATAGTTTAGACGGAGCAGCATGTGACATAATCTAGAGAATATTCATGAGTTTAGGTAAGAACTGTTTAAGTTAACAGAGTCTAGTTTCCGGGGCGTGACCCTTCTTTAAACTACTGAACTACCTTCGTTTTCTGTATTGTTACTACTTGTTATTACAGTGTACTATACAGGCTATAAATTTTGTAGTTAGACTCATATAAAACACATGAAAGGATAAAACCCGAAATGCGGTCAAACATATTGTTATGTATTATTATATATTTTGCATATTTATATACTAATGTGTAAGAAATAGCTCGATTGTTTCATATTAAGCGTCACATTACACATTATGATAAGATTGTATGTGCTTATGGCATATAAGGACATCCTATTCATAAATTTTCTTCTTTTTTTTTAAAACTTTCATTACAGTTCTAATAACTGTCCCATTTTAACAGTTATTAGAAAAACAAAAAAGCCCAATTCCCTCTTAGCTAAACATACCGATATTGACTGCAGTATTTTCTCTCAGTCAAAACATTTAATTATAATTACATTGTGCTTACTTTTCACTTCTGGCTAATCTAATAATTTTCTCCCTTTTATTAACATATGTTTGGCTAATGAAATGCACCTTGACATTTTTATGAAGTCTTACTGTCATGACAGCAAATAGCAGCAGCAGCTGATTTTATTATTTGAAAAGCTTTTAAAAAATCTAAATCTTTTCTGGATATTAAATATGAGATAAAAATTAATAAAAATAAAATGAAATATCAGAAGATCTTGTAATGATGCTGTTGATGAATTGATTTATTACTATACAATTTTAAGTGTTGTGAAACTTAATCTAAAATAAATGTTGCTAATATGATAAAAAATAACTATAAAATTACTGTCCTGCCCTGCCATGTGAATCGTCATTTCAGGTATGCCTCTCCACAGTATATGGCCTCTGCGTTGGATATTTGGCCTTGCCTGAGGAACGCGCCGCACGATGGGCAACGAGGACAGCCTAGAAGATGTGTTTGTTGCTGTCATTCGTCCAAAGAATCAAGTCAGCCTGAGCTCAAAGGATTACAGAGCTAAAGCCTATGAGGTATGCTGATAATCTGCCACATGCTTTACTGTTGTGGATCGAACCCTTTCCTACCCTAAAAGTCCAAACAAATGCTATATATAGAGAAAAATGTATAGTAAAATATAGTTGGTAAAACAGTATAGGTGGTGCAAAATAATGGTTTCCAAATGTCATTCACAACAAAACACAGAAACTACATTGATTGTTTTACTGTCTTGATCATGAAAAATATTAGCTCATCCCATACAAAATAAGTTGGGATATTGTAAGAATATGCTGGAAAAGCAAGTGGGATTAAAAAAAAGTTTGAGGTAGGCATTGCTACTAATTAGGTTAACTGGTAACAAGTCAGATAGGTTATAAAAAAAGAAATAAAAGCAGAATTTTCTGTAATTAGATTCAACATACTTTTTTGATACTGATATATTTCCATATGTTTTCAAATATATTGGTGATATCTTTAGTATCTTCTATTTTGAATAAAATATTAGTTCAAGAGATTTGCATATTGTTTCTATTATTTCCATCATATATTGTGTCCCAACTGTTTTGGAATAGGGATGGTAAAATTTCCCGTAACGGCATGCAGTTTCCAAGAACGACCAACCATTCAGACCAGAGTTTGAAACTTACTGATACTTCCTTTCTTTTTTTCCTGGCGCCTTCACAGATCCTGTTGAAAGAAGTGCCTGTGGAGGGGAAGGAGAAGAAAAAAAAGAAAGTGCTTCTGGCAACGAAGCTCAAAGCAGGAGACAAAACTAAATCCATATTGGATTACGTTGATGAAATTACAAGACCTATCTCCAATAGCCAGGGCTTTACTGGTGAGTTTGCAACATTCTTACACTCACATAAGGACTCATTTGACTTCATTAGAGTGCTTTATCCGAATTATTTTGGTTTGCAGGAAAGCGCGTGGTGCACATGAAGAAATTTGTCCTTGAATGTGACAATGAAGTAAAAGAAGTGTCTCTTTTTGTTGTGCCAGTCAGTGTTAAAGGTCAGCAGAAGATTTCTTGTACCAAACTGATGTAAGCTGCCGTTTTGGTTGTGCATGTAGTAAATGAACAAATCTTTCTGATAGACAACAGCAAGCCCATCCACAGCCCTGGAAGCCCCAGCTTTTACTGCTTCCAGGACATCATGCGTGTGTGCAGCGAAACAAGCACTCACTTCTGCTCCATCACCGCCAAGATGCTTCTGGCCTTAGACAAGTCAGGATACAAGTCTTTCTGACTATCTGATCAGCTGATTAGGATTTGGGTCAAACCTGGTTAAACTTTGTCTCCTCTGCCACCTCAGATGGTTAGCAGAGCAGCACACCGTACCTCACGCCATCCCTGCTCTATTCAGGCCGGCACCTGTAGAGCGGGTGAAAACCAATGTGAGCAACCCGGCTTACAGCAGCGAGGGCAAACTGAGTCATGAAGGTCTGCACATGGGCTACACTGCGCTGGAGATCAAGAGCAAGATGATGTCCCTGGAGAAGGCAGACATTTGTATCCTTAACCCACTTTACGGCTCAGATCTGCAATACACAAACAGGGTAAGACTTTTATTGCTGCGTTCGATTTGTCTCGGAGTTCGGAACTGGGAATGACGTCACATCCAAGTTGAAAGTGTTTGGGTTGACCAAGTCAGAAAACATAGCAAAATAGCCATGTATCTCCTTAGTTTGATGTAATTTCAGAGGCTTAACAGGTTAGCAAACAGCTTCTACTGTAAGCAAAGAGATCACATCCAACGCTTTTATTTAGCGTTTCAAACATGCATGCATTTTGTAAACCTAATCTCTGCATAGAAGTTGCAAAGCACTACGTTTAACTATGAATTTATGTAGAGTTAACCAAGAACGTTTAAACATAAATCTGTTAATTTTTGGTTTCAGTCACGATTGATTTGTTTGGCAGCCAACAAAACAACAAAAGTCGAATTTTGTTGGTCAGCCAACAAAATCCGAGGACAAATCAAACGCACCATAATTTTGTTTGTTTTCATTATAGAGGCGATTTGATCCAAGTTGGATGGATTCATGTGTTTTATAAATGTAAAAACATGTATTCATCACCACATAAAATTCCATTAGACTTAAATATTTTATCTTTGTTTGTATGCAGGTAGATAAAGTTATCATCAACCCGTACTTTGGGCTTGGAGCACCAGACTATTCCAAAATCCAAATCCCAAAGAGGGAGAAATGGCAACATGGGCCCAACTGTGTGGCAGAAGACAAGTAAGAGCTTGTTCTCATTACTGTCCCCAGCCATCGACTTCTGCTTATTTAATTTAGCTGCCTCTGCACAAACTCCTGTCTCCACAGGGAACACCAGTGGGTGGAGGACTTCCCTCTGCACCGGAGTGCCTGTGAAGGAGACACAGAACTGCTCTCTAAGCTGCTGGACAGCGGCTTTTCAGTCAAGCAGCTAGACAGCGATCACTGGGCTCCCATACACTATGCATGCTGGTGAGTTTGATCCTGGTCTCACAGCCTGAAAAACCCCGTTAGGCTTTGCAGTGTATCGTGTAGGATAAATTCTTGATAACTTTGATATTTATGTGGTAAATGTACAATTTTCTCTCCGTACATTCAGGCACGGTAAAGTTGAGGCGACCAAATTGCTGCTTGAGAAAGGGAACTGTAATCCAAACCTGCTGAACGGCCAGCTGAGCTCCCCTCTACACTTTGCAGCCAGAGGCGGCCACGCAGAGATCGTGCAGCTCCTGCTGCAGCACCCTGAGATTGACCGGGTATGAAGCATGACAGTGGATTTGTCCTACTTTGTTACCATATTTTTTGGGAAACACTTAAAAACAACATCTTACCACAGTGCTGCACGATAAATGTAATGAATGATGAATAATGCTCTCCTGATGTAATTTGTCACATACTCAGTCATGGCATTAAGTTTGAATTAGAATTGTGAAATGAATGATTTCATGATGGAAAGCAAGACTATATTATAATTCTCTTTGAATAATTTCTAAACTCTGTTATGAACAACAGCACATTGAGGATCAGCAGAAGAGATCTCCGCTCCAGGTGTGTGAGGAGAACAAACAGAACGAGTGGGAGGAGACAGTCAAACTTCTGCAGCAAGCCAGCAGTAAACCGGTCAGTCATCAATTGGCTGCATTTGTTATTATCAGCACTTGTTACGAATCGTTCCAAGCGGCAGCATGTCATCATGGTCCATCTACAACGGAATTCCCTGTTGTGATACTCATCTATTCATACTTTTTTAAGCCTGTCATTTACTGTTTAAACTGAGGAAACTACTTCTCTGCGCATGCATTTTCGTTTTGTTTTGCTGTTGTTTTCATAGTAGTACACTTTTCTCTTTGCAAAGAATCTAAAGAGAATAATTACAACATTACATTTGTTCATCTGGAGTGTATAAGGCTAAAGCTATAATAAACGACAACACAGGTGCTGCAGCATAAATGTAAGAGTCATTTATGATTTTATCAGAGACTGTAAGTATATCAGTTTCTAATATTTTTGTTTGTGCGCTTCACAGTATGAGAAGGTGCGCATCTATCGCATGGACGGCTCTTATCGGTCTGTGGAGCTAAAACATGGCAACAATACAACCGTCCAGCAAATAATGGAGGGCATGCGGCTCTCTCAGGACACGCAGCAGTACTTCACCATCTGGATCTGCTCAGAGAACCTCCGTGAGTCTACGCGCTTTGCTTTGATCTGCTTGGACAACTTCTGGGAAGAAAAAAATCTGAATAGATAAATATTTAGTTTCTCTACATTATACAGTCCTACAGTTAAAAACATCACTGAGATTCTAAATTGAATCCAGAAGTGAGTGTACATGGATATTTGTCTGTATTACTTCTGTGTTGGCCCTTTGACGGACTGGAGAAATGTCCAGGATGTCCCCTGCTGCTCGCCTCATGGCAGCTGGGATAGGCTCCCTCTGCAAACCTGAATAAGTTGAAGTGTGTATAAAAAAAAGAGATGAAAAGGGTGGATGGTATTATTACAGTACTGCATAAAATTTCTATGTTGTGTGTTAGATCTGCAGTTAAAGCCGTACCATAAGCCCTTGCAGCACCTGCGGATTTGGACAGAGATTGTGACGGACTTGACAGTGCTGGATCCTCAAAGGGAGACGCCTCAGCTCTTTCTGCGGAGGGACGTAAGGCTGCCTCTTGAGATTGAGAAAAAGGTATCTGCTATTAAAAAAAAAAGTTTGGTCACAGTCAGCAAAAGTCAGAGATGCACAGCTTGCTTAGAAAGCTCCTGACTGTGCCACAGGTGGAGGATCCGCTGGCCATCCTCATTCTTTTCGACGAGGCCCGCCACTGCCTCCTGAAGGGTTTCTTTCCTGCACAAGACAGCAAGCTGATCACACTGGCCAGCCTCCTCCTGCAGATCATATACGGCAACTATGAGAGCAAGAAGCACAAACAAGGCTTCCTCAAGTAAGGCTGCTTTCAGGTCACATTTGCCTTTAAATAACATGTCATCCTCACAGCGGATTAACATCTTTTAAGGAAAATTTGGCTCGACATGTTAGATTAATTGCTACCTTGCATTTTGGTGACTGAAAAGCTGAAATGGTTGTTTTTTTTGGTTTTAATAGTGAAGAAAACCTGAAATCCATCGTACCAATATCAAAGGTGAAAAGCAAGGCATTCCATTGGACCAACAGGATCCTTCATGAATACAAAGTATGTTCTTTTTTCAGTTTTCATTTTAATCCTGAACTAAACCCAGAGCTGAATTACACCCTTTTTGTACTTCTCTCTACACAACAGGCCCTGAGTACCAGCGAGGGAGTGAGCAAAGAGATGCACCACCTTCAGAGACTCTTCTTGCAGAACTGCTGGGATATCCCCACCTACGGAGCAGCTTTCTTCACTGGCCAGGTTTACACTAAGGCCAGTGCTAGCAATCATAAAGTCATCCGCGTCTACGTCGGAGTCAACACGAAGGGTTTGCATCTCATGAACATGGAAACCAAGGTATGTTCAGCAGTACTTGTTTTACTTTATTTACTAATACTTTTAAACAACTGAGTATACTGGTCTGGGTTTCCATTTTTAAAGCTGTTTTGTGCATTTACTGAACACAAAGCATCCTCATGTCCTCTACTGCAGGTTCTTCTGATCAGCTTGGAGTATGGCACATTCATGTGGCAGCTTGGACATGCTGACCAGTATTTCCAAATACACAGCGGGGACAACAAAATGAACTTCATCGTGCACACTAAACAGGTGGGTTAAAGTTTCTCATTTTATATTATAGCATGTATACCGAAAGTAGAGTTCTTAAAAACAACAAGTACAGTATTTCAGAGTTTGCTTAAGAAACCCAGCTTAAATGCTTCATGTTAAAAATAAATCAGAGTGAATCTTTATCTCCTAATGTTCTCTGTTTCTCTCCAGGCGGGCCTTATTGTGAAGCTTTTGATGAAACTCAGTGGACATATGACCCCAAATGATAAAGGTGTAACAGATAAATATGCCTATGGCTAAAAACTATCAAGAAAACCACATCTGCCAAAGACCAGGGTGCAGGTTCTTCATACCGACTGTAGTCTTACTGCAGTAATTCTGTATGGAGAGGTGATTTCTCCACAAATGCCTTATTTTGTAAATCAGACTTAGTGATCATGACTAAACTCTGTGCATTTCAATGAGTCTTATTATTTTAATCCCCTGTAAATATGTTTATTATTTAATGTTTGTTTTAATAAACTGATTGATGTATGGAAAATATGTGTCCAAAAGATGTGTCTTCTTCTTAGTGACCAATAAAACCACGGTTACAAAATATAATAACCAGGCGCACAAACTCCTGCATAGAGCAAACCTGGCCAAGACTTGTGATGATTGCATGGCTCTAAAAGTAAAACATTCAGGCCACATAAATACAGCTGAGATGTCAACATAGTTGTTTTGTCATATTTATTTGGGGTCAAAATATATCTATTCCAAGTTACTCGTACCGTTTGTCCACAAACTGTAGCACATCTATATTAACTGGTACCGCATGCATATTAAATATGCATTTGTTTGTTATATGATAGGATACAAACTAAAACATGTTTAGCTTAGAGTTAACCAGTTTGTAACAGTAAACTCAGGCTTCGCACTTAAGAGTATTTCGTTACCTTTGCGAGGCAGCAGGGGATAGGGGGTAACTTTTTAACACAGAGTTCTAAGTTAAATTAAAGTTAAAAACGCGTTCCACCAAATGAAACTCTTCAGATAACTCAAAACGTAGATGGCACGTTCTTCAAATCGATTTTCCACTGATTTATATGCGTGGATATCTGCAGAAATTCCTGTTGGACTGACGTCATATAGCAAGACATCGCTTCAGGTACACGCAGCCAATCACAGCCGCAGTTGTTACACTGACATGTGCCCAACAACCAATCAACATCCAGATTCGGTCAGGCGGGGGGGTAGGCTCAGCATTGACAGGTAGAAACGTTTCCACCAGTTCTCCGATATGACTATCACATCAGCGGGACAGGGATACAGTCCCTGTCATCTTTTTGTTGTCTAGTTCCCGGGATTGGGTTGAGTTGTTTGGAACAAGATGTCGACGCATTTTTACCAGATTAGCACTAATTTACTCGGGGACACAGTTGGGAAAATGACGGAAAACATGACTTCCTTGGTGCTGGCAGCATCTTTTATCACTCTCATGGTCGGCTACGTCTCCAAACTGCGGCTCAGGGAATCTTCTGACAGAGATGCGGTAATTAAAAGATTATTGAATATTCTATATGAATGCGAAGGTAACATTTATAACTATACTTTTTAATTCTTACGTTGTCTCTGCACAGACATATCCACCCTACATACCGTCCAGCATCCCTTTCCTCGGCCATGCAGTCGCATTTGGTAAAAGCCCAATTGAATTTCTGGAAAGTGCTTATGAAAAAGTAAGTATTCATGTAAGACGTCTGCTGTTTGCAAAATAAATTAAATTAATGTTTTTATCATACATTTAACCAGAAATGTTTGTTGGTAATGTCAGTCAGTATATTTAATATAGAACTGAATATATATATTTTTGTTTCATCTCCTTCAAACCTCAAATTTCATGTTTTGCCTTGCTTTATATGCCAGTGAGAGCAGACTTGCATATAAAACAGGATTTTTATGGCTCTTATTGAATGGTCTGAAAAGTTATAACTGACAATAAAGGCAGCAGCATAAGCTTAAAACATTTTCCTTCTTCCTCCTGGTTGCTTGACCTCTGACATCTCTGCTTTCCTGCAGTATGGTCCTGTGTTCAGTTTCACCATGGTGGGGAAAACATTCACCTACCTGCTGGGCAGTGACGCAGCCTCGCTGATGTTCAACAGCAAGAACGAAGACCTCAACGCCGAGGATGTCTACTCCAAACTGACCACTCCAGTGTTTGGCAAAGGAGTAGCCTACGATGTGCCGAATCCTGTGAGTCTGTAAAAGCGTCAGGTCACATTTATTAGATCAGAATAGAGTAAAAGAATATAAGGAGTTTTGGTACACTGCTACATGTGTTTATTGATCTGTTTCAGATCTTTCTGGAACAAAAAAAGATGCTGAAGACTGGACTCAACATCGCTCATTTTAAGGAGCATGTTAAGTTGATTGAAGAAGAAACCATTGAGTATTTCCAGCGATGGGGAGACAGCGGTGAAAGAAGTAAGATGTAGTGTGCAATTAAAATGAGTTAACTGAGAAATAACACTTTTGATGAGTTGAATTCTTACTAAGATTAGTTATCCATTACCTAAGATGTCTTGCACAGATGTTTTTTTTAACCAGATGTTACATTTTGGAGTTATAAATTAAGCAACAGTCATGGATGTATTTATTGCTGGGGTTTGCTATTAAAAAGTGAAATTTATTTCTCTCAGACTTGTTTGAAGCTTTGTCCGAGCTGATCATCCTGACAGCCAGCTCCTGCCTCCACGGGAAGGAGATCCGTGGTATGCTGAACGAGCGGGTGGCCCAGCTTTACGCTGATCTGGATGGAGGGTTTAGCCATGCGGCTTGGCTCCTGCCCAGCTGGCTGCCCCTGCCCAGCTTCAGGTTGGTCTGATACACATTTCACATCTGCATGCAGCCAAGCTTAAGCATAATAATAATAATAATAATAATAATAATAACAATAAATAATGATTCAGAGAGAAAGCTTGAGCCATCTGCCTGTGAAAAACTGAATAAAAGGTGAAATTAATACCTTTTTCATTCTTTCTTCTCTTAGGAAGAGGGACAAAGCTCACAGAGAGATAAAGAATATTTTCTACAAGGTGATTGAGAAACGCAGGACATCTGGAGAGAAAGTGGACGACATGCTACAAACCCTCATTGATGCCACTTACAAGTAAGACATACGCTGAACATCGTGAAGGATAATCTCTCATGCCTCCACTGTTAACAATGAGGGAAATTAACATGTGAAACAGAATTTTGGGCAAATAGTTTTTCGACCCATGAACTGCAGCACTTCCCTCCCCACAGAGACGGCCGGCCTCTGACCGACAATGAGATTGCAGGGATGCTGATCGGTCTCCTCCTAGCGGGTCAGCACACGTCGTCCACCACCAGCGCCTGGATGGGGTTTTTCCTGGCCAGAGACAAAGCTCTGCAGGCGCGCTGCTACGCCGAGCAGAAGGCTGTGTGTGGAGAAGACCTTCCTCCGCTTGACTTTGATCAGGTGAAAGCTCTGATGCAAACAAATCGAGACACGCCGACGCCGTGTATTGCACCGGGCTCTCTGTGGAAACCTGCATTGTGATACCGTATACTGTTATACATGAATGTAAAAGCAGGATGAAGTTAAACACTTAAATACCTGCTAAGAAATGAATAATAAGTCTTCTGATGTGATTACAAAGACTAATTCAGTCCTGATCATTTCTTTAGCTGAAGGACCTCAGCTTGTTGGAACGCTGTTTAAAGGAAACCCTCCGGCTCCGCCCGCCCATCATGACCATGATGAGGATGGCTCGCACGCCTCTGGTGAGCTCATACAAATTCTCTACATTTGCTGCAGTTCTGATTTGAAAGCTGCTTGTTTAATCACTTCCGACGACATCAATCTGACGTAGATTATTTGTTCTGTCAGACCTCTGCAGGATACACCATCCCTGTGGGCCACCAGGTCTGCGTCTCACCGACTGTCAACCACCGTCTGCAAGACACCTGGGTGGACAGGATGGATTTCAACCCCGAGCGATACCTGGGAGACAACCCTGCTGCAGGGGAGAAGTTTGCCTATGTGCCTTTTGGAGCTGGTAAGATCCGTTTCTACTACAACTACTGCTGTGGTCAGTGATGAATCAGTCTGAACAATCACAACTGTTCTCTTTTCCCTGTTCAGGCCGTCACCGCTGCATTGGAGAGAACTTTGCCTACGTTCAGATCAAAACTATCTGGTCCACCATGCTGCGCATGTATGAGTTTGATCTAGTGAATGGATACTTCCCCACAATCAACTACACCACAATGATTCACACCCCTCACAACCCCGTCATCAGATACAAGAGGAGGCAGCAGTGAGATGCAGAGGGCGGAGGCTCGAGAAACAAGAAGAGAAGCTTCCTGTGTGGTTAAAGTTCTAACGTCCTGGGACTTGAATTGAAGAAAATACAGATGAATGCACTTTGCTCTTAATGTCAACCCTTTGCCTTTTAAGTTTCTATTGGTACGCTGCTGTTAGAGTCGTACTGTTTTCATTTTCAGATGTTTCCAGGCTAAAATACACGGTTGTGTGACTCCATCTTCAAAGATGATGCTCATGTTCACAATGTGAATTCTTAAATAAAAATTGAGACATAAATGAGCCTCATAATGGGAGACAGGCCGACAGTTTTACATTTAACAGGTTCACAGTGAATAAAATTGTGCAGCTTGTTCACATAAAACCGTTCTATGTTAAATGAACATACTCGGTCAAAAAAAAGCCCTGAAGATAACGTTGAACATTAGCAGAACTGATCAGCTGTTTGAGACGGGTAGAAAAGGAGTTTCTTCCTTTACAGGATGTTTCTATGTAACTGTGCTACCCAAATGTTTACTGCTTACTCTCACAACTGTTTTCATTTGACTCCAAATACATTTACTCAAATTTTGAGGTACTTCATGCACATTGTACCAAAATTTGATGTAATCTATGCAGTTAATTTTAGAATGAAAAGTTGTATTCATGACATTTTTGGTTTTTACTAAAAGATCATTTCAGTGTACATGTTTTTGTGTGGACAGGGTCATGTTCACCACAGCGCTGGGTTTGGGAATTCAGATCAGTTACTGTAGTTTTAGTTGTTAAATGCCCCATATGTTGCCATTTTTGTTGTATTTTCTGTGGTACATGTTCAGATGATGACTTATCTGGACCAGTTCAGACCACTGTACCACCCAGATTTTTTTATCTGTGCAGACAGGGGTTTTAAATGGTCATGCTGAAATAATAAACGGCAGCTTAAACAGAAAGTGAAACATTCATGGACCCTGTAAGGATGCACACACCCACCAGAGATGTTGGCTTTTCAGCTCTGGGGTGAAAAGCTGGATGGATCCTTTCATCTTTAGCCATTCACATCTTTTCCTGTAACGGGGTTCAGAGATGGAATACAAAAAAGGCTTAGTCGCTTTTTGGCTGTGGGTGTTTTATTGTGCTTGTTGCTCCCCCAGTTGTGCTCAACAGTGCAAAAATGTCCAAAAACTCCAAGGGAAAATTATTTA
>JAVQJG010025785.1:0-14124 GCA_036024015.1 Craterocephalus amniculus
AATCAGTGTTCCTATCAATTATTGACGTTGTCAAGGCTGCTATAACTTCATATCAAAAATTTCAGTTTGCTCCTTATTTTTGGAAATAATGCATATTGTATGTTTTTCCTCATTGGAAGATCAGGGTTTTTAAGACAAAAGGGGCATGTAAAAAAACAAATGAGGAATATATTAATAAATACTATATTTATGATTAGGCTTGAAGTTGTTGCAAAGATCTGATGTGAAAAAAGTTTTTAAAATATAAATTTTTCACATTTCATTACACTTTTATGTGGGCACCAATAGGCAAAGAACGTCTGGATTTGATATAAAAGAATCATATCTCAAAAAGTAATAAAGATTCAAAATCAGTTTTCTTATCAATTATTGACCTAGTCAAGGGTGTATTAACATCATTAAAAAAATTCCAGTTTGCACCTTATTTTTAGAAATAATGCATATTTCCTGTTTTTCTCATCTGAAGAAAAAAGGGCTTTTTATGACAAAAAGGGCAAAAACAAAAAGAATTTCATATATATATTAAAGACAACTACATATATGCTCAGGTCTGAAGTTGTTGCAAAGATTTGATGTGAAAAAAGGTTTAAAAAATATTTATTTATCACATTTTTATGACACTTTTATGTGGGGTACCGTTTGGTACCCTACAGCAAAGAACATATGTTGTTTGTAAAGGGGCCCTGAGGGTTAAACAAATGCACCGTTCGTGATAACTTAGGAATTTTGTTACTGTTGTTTACAGAGTGCTTTTCCTATGTATGACATCCACTAAGTGTCTTACAACATCCCTAACATATTGTGAACTTATTGTGTATTTGTAATTAAGTTGAAACAAATACAAGTTAAAAAGTATTGAACCGAACCGTAAATTTTGTGCATTGTTGCATCCCTAAGATATATATATATTTATATATACATGTATGTGTGTGAGTGTGTATGTATATGTTTATATTTATACATATATATAAATGTGGGTGTGTGCGTGGGTGTGTTTGTGTGTCAAATGTTTCTGTGATGGGACATCACAATTAAGTGAAAATAACACTTTCATTTTCTGTGTTTAAAAAATAAAGAAACGGAAACAAATTTCTTTGCTAAACTTGTCTTGATCACACTCCTCCTTTCTCTGCTTCCACATGTACACTCCAAGCAACACACACACCAGCTAATGAAGTGTAAACTATTGTCTCTTCAGACCTTTACAATAAAAATGGAATTTGCACTTTATGAAACAAGCGGCACCCACACACACACACACACACAATTACACGCGCACACACGCCTCACAGCTTTAAAGGGTGTCATTTGTCTGCTTCAGTAGCCAAGGTGAATATTCACTCTGACAGTTCCCAGAAAATATATAGAGAACACAAGCACCACCAGAAAGATAGATAGGAAGGTAGATAGGTAGATCATCGATAAAAATGACAGAAAATAAAGATTATTAGCATCACCTCCTGGCTGAACAAAGAAAAAATGGCCCGTATGAAAGAGAAAGAAAGCAGGTACCAGCTGCTCTCATTTTCACCTTTAAATATGTTATTGTACTATCAGCATGATAGGAGTGAAGATGTGTTTGTGTGTTCATGAGGGCGCGCAGATTCAATGTAAACACACACACACAGACAGACACACATAACGTTATTGTTTTCAGGGATTAACTGGGGTTTGGTGATAAATTCCTGAGGCTGAGATTAAAATGAAGCTGCTCTGCAGGAATCAAACAATATTACAGGACAAAAAAGACCGTACTTTCCACTGCTTCCACTTCTCTGCTTGGGGGGCAGCATTAACCAAACTCAGTTAAAACCACATTCATTCATTCATTCATTCATTCATTCATTCATTCATTCATTCATTCATTCATTCATGCATGCATTTATTCATTCATTTATTCATTCACTTCTTCATGGATCCTCATTGTGTTTCTCAGGTGAATGTGGGGACTAAATTCTCCTGCATATACAGTAGTTTCCTGAGATATTTTCTTGGTGAAATATATCAATAAAATAACATTAAGAAAGACAGTAAAAGTCAGTCTGAAAGTTACTCTTGTCTGTCTTTTCCACTATGCCTTCGATAATAGTGGGGTTTCCACTAGTATTTCCAGGATTTTTTTTTTATTGCACAGAATTTATCTACTAAGGTTAAGAATTACTGGGAATCTATTGTGTTTGCATTTCCTCCACAAACTTCTGGAAATTTTATACCACTTGTTGCATCGGCCTCCTCTGTAATTGTTTTTCTGCTTCTTATTGTGTTTGTTCTGTTTTGTTAGTTTTCTGGACCTCATTGTGCTGAATTTGTTTCCTACACATTAAGCTGTTTGGCTACTTCTACAGAAATTTTCATAATCAAAACGCACAGGGCTCTTCAGTGTACAGACCCTCCCCTCAAAAAATCCATGGGAAACTGAAAAGTTCTATTCCCCTCATAGCCAAACCATCCAGTGACAACACAAAATAATTAAAAATTTCGGCAAACATAATCAAAGGCCACTTTTTGATGTCATCTTCCCACTCTGTTATTATACTCATTGGGTTTTTATTACTTCCCAACTAATGTTTTACATTGTCCAATATTGAAGACACGGCTAACTGCAAGTGCTTAGACAAATCGGAAAGGCCTCGGTTGAAAAGGTGGGCGGGGCTGAATAAGGTGAATAGGCGCTTGTGATGGCTCTGTATACAGCCACACATGGGTGGTAAAATGCATCTCACACACACCACTTATCATTCACAGATTACAATGTAGTTTTTATTTAGTATCAGTTAAAACGCAACACTTTATATTCTAAAATTTAGTGCGCACATTTTAGTTTATATTGTGTTGTCATGCACTCATTTCATTTGTTTGAGTTTCTGCAGCTGCTCCAGTCCTGGGCTGATGAACCTGCAGGCGGTCACAGGGCGGGCCCAGCTAAATTGGACCAGACTACCATACATCATGGGAGGGGGGGAATTAGAATTAACTTTTGTTAGTCTATTAGTTTCTTGTGTTTCACCCCTTGTGTTTCTTTCTTTGGGCTGATTAGCCACTTTAAATTCCCACCTTTTCGTCTTGTTAGTGGGGTCAGTTTGTTTGATTTTGGTTTATCAGTTCTTTGAGTACAGTTCTGTTACTTTGACCTATTTATAGGCCTATGTTTTAATATTTTTGTATATTATATTGATGATTTTTTGGGGGTTAAATAATAACCCTCGTTCTTTCAAAATTAAAATCTGTGCCTGCCTATTTTTCACTACTCGGTTCATCACAGTGCTTTTTTAACGGAAAGTTTGGTGTGAGGAGAGAGGAGAGGTTTTTTTCTTGTGTAATGGAAGTGGAAATGTGCCATGCTTTTTCAAAAATCCCCAGTAAATGCAAAAAGTTCCCACAGTGAAACGGACCTTGTGTCCTTTTGGATTTCTTTGCTAAATCATCTATGGTGTACAAGCAAAGTAAAATACAGCTATGAGTGATGCTTCAGGCAGGAAATAAAAGTGTTGTGTGGTTTCGCACACAAAAATAATGGTCCAGGAGTATACAGCGAATTCCAGCAATTCATCAACTACTGAGAGCAGAAATGTATGTAGTGTTGCGTTAATGTTGTTGCAGATCAGACTTTCTATGAAGACAACATGTTTCATACTGGGGGTCTTAAGAGAATTTTTACTTCATACATTATTCATAACCACTTTTATTTGTTCAATAAAACTAATAAACTACAGTTTAAATGCAGTAATTCTTTCTGGATATGAAGCCTTATTGTACTTTCAGAACGTCAGAGACAAATGTTTGAACATCAGCGCACTTTCCCATCATCGGTGTTGAGCCATGACCATATTTTCTGGACCCTTATTTCTCATCTTCACACTGGCTTCAGTAACTCGGATTAAAATAGTCTGAAGTAGCTCCTATCAGCCAGGTTTTATTTAGACTCTTCTGACCATACTCGCCCACAGATCATGAAATAGAGACTTCACAGAGGCTTCAATGGCTTTAAGGAAACCTGAGTTGAGACAGAGGGAGGAGGAATATCTGCGGAGGCACCGAGTGTGACAAATGAGGGATGAAAAAGGCTCATTAGCTAAAAGGCTCCTCTCTCACCCCCCGCTGGGTGCACGTAGGTGTGTGCGCTCCATTCAGTATGTATGTGTGAGTGCACAGGCTTTCATTCAGCAGGACAAAGAGACTTGTCAAGTCTACAAGCAGCCAGTCAGGCAAACAGCACAGGTCACTGACACACACACATGCACACACTGATTCAGGCTGTATGTTTGGACATGTGGATTGTTTGAGGGCACTGATTCTGTTTCCAAGTCATTTAACTTTAGATGGTATTAGGCTGTCCATTGATTATCATTTTGTCTGAAATACAGAGCAAGCCTGCTGCACACACACGCACAGATCTCATCTTTCAAGCTGCTGTTTTATAGCAGGATTGGTGGTAACCATGTGAAACTTTCTCGGCTGTGAGTCTGCTGAGAGCCGAACTTGGAGGGTGAACCGAATGCTAGCGAGAAAGTGAGTGAATCAGGGCTGCTGCATGCCTTTTGGGTGCCCTAATCACAAACCCTAAAAAACCTCCCCCACCCCTCTGCCAACACCTAAAGAAAAAATATTTCCGTTTAGTTGTCTGTATTTCCAAACTATATCTCATCATAAAACCTCAGGCAGCAGGTTAATTCCCACCTAAGTTATTACGGACAAAGAAGAACTGCTATAAGATTTTCCAGATTAATATTTTTGTGCTTTTCCTGCAAACATTTCTTGGAAAAACATCAGCGCTGCTCAAAACTACCAAACATTCAAAGAATTTTAAGGATTTTAATCCTTTAAATGTGAGTTTGATTACTTGATGTCACTATACCCAATTTTTAGGAATTCCTCAATTTAACTATTTTGGAAAACATTGTGTGATGTCAGGGTTTCATAGATAGATAGTAAGATTTGTTATTTTCACAGTTCACCACTGGCTCCGACTTACAGCAGGCCTCCGTATAAAGTATTGTTAGTTAGATTAAAAGTTTAAATCTAACATTTCTGACGAGACGCTTTTTTTAAATCAAGAATTGTGCCAAATGCAACAACAGCCAAAATTATCCAAATTAAAGGAGCTATACCTGATGTTTTTTTAATCTTTCTAAGAAAAATGGTTTCTACACGGTATATCATGTGGTAAAAGGGGCAAGTCATACTTCCAGATCTACATCAACAGCAGTTTCAGATTCACCAAAATGAGAAAGTAAAATCTTCAAAAATAACAGAGATAGTTCTCAAATAATAATGATGCCAAACAATAAATCAATTTACCATTAACCATAATAAACCAGAACCTGACATTTATAGTGTCACTAAATATTAGAGAAGCTCAGAAATCATAAACCTATTAATTTAAAGTGAACAATGACACTGCCCATTTAATACCTGTGATTGGCTGTGTGGCAGGACAAAGGAGGCCAGGTGGGGAAATAATCCCACAACCTCCAAGGTGAAAGCCATGCACACTGACCTGTCAGCCAAAGGGGATATCAAAGGGATATCCTTGTGGCCAAGTAGCCAGGGCACATGATCAGTTGGGGGTATGGTGATAGGACCCTCACTGTCACAGCTGGACGTTAGGTGGCAGTTTTGTCCATGTTTTCCATTGGTGGGGATTCTAATTCACCACAAAGCTGATACTCCTGCTATTTTCAGTTTTAGATATGCTGTGATTATGATTATGAATGTAGATATAATTTTTTGATGCCCCACAGTGGCTGTGTTCTGAGAAATGAAGTGGCGAGAATACCCAGCATTTCCACTCTCGTGTTTCTATCTAAAATGGGAAATAATAAGAGGAATCTGCCGTTATACTACTGTACACTCATGAATTGTTTTCCCCACCAACCCCACAACAAATGAAATGAAAAAAGGATCAGCTACTTTCTCTCAAAGTTCACTAAAGGCAAAAGCTGATGCATACGCTGCTGCATAAAGTCATCCAGAGTGAGCTGTTTCGCTGCCCTATGGTATGGACCGTACCAGCCAGAGCAGACACGAGATCAGGTTGCAAAAAACCTCATGAGGATGAGTCTATAGCCACACCATCAGACTTGTGTCATTTATATGAAAGCTGTCTCTGAATGAAAAGTCCTCTCCAGAAGTCTTTAGCATCAGGCAACAAATTAAAACCAACTGGAGGAACATTATAAAACTAACTAGGTTCATTAGCAACAGCTCAGTAGCATGACTGAGTGTAATAGGAGCATTTCAGAGAGGCAGAGTCTCTCTGATCTAAAGGTGGAAAGAGCCTCACCAATCTGAGACAAACTTCAGAAAAATATTCCTCATTGCAAAATTCTGAAGACTTTGAAGATTCTATCTACCACATATAATATAAAAGGTTTCGAACCAACAGAAGAATCTTGGCGTGGATGGGGCATATTTCACCATCTAGCATGTTATGTTCTACTGCCAATAAAATATGTTTATAAGATTTCGCAAATCATTACATTCTGCATTTATTTTCATTTTCTACAGCGTCAGATTTTGACTGAAAATTGGGTTTTAAAAACAAAACTTATGACTAAGTTCTTGTTTCATAGGACCTCTCCCATTTTAGAGCAGCTTTTCAAAGATAACAAACCTTGCTCAGTGCAGAAACTGACTTTAACCATGCATGTGAATCTGAAAGGAAAACAGAGGCAGAAACCGAAAAAAACAGGAAGTTGCAAGGATGCAAACTTCTATATTGTTAAACATGTTTTGGAATTATGAACCTCAGACCTCATCTATTCTGGTTGTTCAAAATGTACAAGCCAATTGAAAAAAAATACAAACAAGAGGTGATCTTTACCTTTCCAGTTCAAACCACAGTCAACAGATGCACATGAGACGAGGATGTTTCACACCAGGAAAAAAGCATTAAGATGATCAAATAACACGGAGTATGCAATTTAAATACATTTAAATCTGTTAAATCAAACCAGAATGTGTAAAAATATCACTTCAGCAAAAATCCCCTGATGGAGTGGTTGAACTTGACCAGTCATGTGATCCCAGCACCTCTGTGTGGGGGAGACTGACGATCATGTTTCTTCTAATGAATCACATGTGTGAGTGGGCGGCTTAATTTAAGGTTTGACTTCATGTTTCACTACTGCTGATCTCAGAAAAATGTGAGTCATCCATAAAATATAATAGACAAAGAAATATGGACACAGATTCCTTTATTTCCTCATTCAGGTCCTTGTTTTGACCACATTACAGAAATTTGGAAGGGAAAGCTCCTTACTGACCCCTGCTGGTAATGATTAACTACTACACCACTCATCCAACAGTAGTCATTTAAACAGAGCTCTTTGGACCTCTGTAATTTCAATCAGGATGTTCAATTAAGTAAATGGAGCCAAATATCTTTGTGGGCAAACATTAATTAATGCTTCAAACATTTTGAAACATGCAGAGCTGCATCAGTGAATGTAGGTTTTTCTGACTCTGACATTGTCACTCTTATTCAGACCTAGCCGGTGCATTATAGCCTAATGATGAGTGTGTATGGTGCTAGGATAAAACATATTCCCCATGTATAATGACGCTTGTTTTAGTTATGGTGCTTGTTGACCCCCGTTCCTGTCCTCGTCACTCCCAACCAGTCCACACCATCCTTATTGGTTCTGATGGAGGTTTCCTTGGGTGGATGGGTGGGATGCTTTAAGCTTGAGGCTATGGAAGCTGGATGATAGTTGAATTTTCACCGCTGCAGCCCCGTCTTTGCAGCATTTCCTGCGCTGAACAGGAATGAGTCGACTCCAGAATTTCAGCAGTTTCTAAAACGTTACAAAAAATAAAGAAGAAATCCAGCTCTAGACGGTAGAATAGATATTGTGTTGATGTAAATTAAAACTAAAATGAATAATGGATACATTCTAAGCCATAACATAACTCAGAAACGACTGCAATGACGGTAGATTCAGTTTGTTTAGCCATGTGCTCCCCCCGTGATGGACAAGATGTTCTCAGTGTAATACCTGAGCAGGATAAAAATACTCTGGCTGCTCCTCGCTGGACTGTGAGTGTTTCCATCTTTGCCTCCCTGGAAGAGTTTTTAAAACTTTTTAAAGAATCCTTAGCTTCTCAACCTTAAAACTCTGTGATCCAGACTCGTTTGATGGCACAGTGACACCAGTGACACATTTCTGAAGCAGTCAGTTTTCATGCAGGACGCTCGTGTTATGTGTCAGTGGAGTTTCACTTTGCCCGTACCTCACATGCTGGAAAGGCTGTTAATGAACCGTTTTTTCTGAACGTGCACCAGGGCTGATTCACCAATGAAACATTAAATGACGAAGAGAAAAAAAAAAAAAAGAGATAAGAGACAAGAGTGGAGTGAGTTCACAGAACAGGTAGGTCACAAGATGGGTGCCGGACTAGCCGTGGATATGGGACGCATCACTGAGAAAATGGCAAAAGTTAGTGTGAAGGCTGTTTAAATACAGAGCCCCAGCAAGTGTCAGTGGTTTTAAAAACAAGTCAGTGGATATCTGTGTGCACATATTCTTACAACTGGCCTCTCTGTTTGCTGTCCATGTGTGCACAGATTGGCCAGGGATCCCAGTTGAGAGTGCAGCTATTTTAGACATGTTGGCTGTTGGCGCAAAAGTTTAAACATTTGCACCAACAGCAGCTAACCTTGATATAACACCCTCCTTTGCCACATTGGTTGTCTCTAAACTTTACTGAGGCCGCTGTGTGTCCGGCTTTGGAAACAGAACACAGTTTAATAATCCGTGAGCACAGATAGCAAAAACAGAGCAAAGTTTATCAAACCATGAGCAGTGGTTCAAAACGGCGAGCAAAGTTTAATAATCTGTGAACAGGGATTCCCTCGGCTTTTCCTTTTTAACCGCTGACACGCCGTAGTTTTCTCTAAAAGTCATGAAGCCGTAAAATTATCTTACTTGTCAAGTAGAAATATGTGCACCATGGCTTCACTCTGCAGCCCTTTCTGTTGCTTCAGCTGAGCCATTGGTGCACACTCTGCTCTAGCACCGCGATTATTCAGCTCATTTCTTTTCCCAAACAGTTTCCTTACTGACTCCATTTCAGCACCACTCCTGCCCCAACATCCCTTATGTTTAAGTTTAGTATTTTGATGTAGTATGCTAGCTAATGTAGATTGATGTAATGTAAACAATATAATAAGAAATGCTTCTGTTTTTCCAGGAATATTGTCAGGTTTATTATAGGCAGAAGAAGACACACAAGAATGAGCCACACCACGATCTGTGTTTTCTGCATGCAGGGGAGACCAGTGTCAGTTGAGAGCCGAAATGGTCTCCTGATTGCCCTCCCTGCAGCCTTTCTTTTTATCAAAGAAGATAACAAGGCATAAATAACAAATTATTTTCAGCAGCTTGTGCCAGCCGCCCCCTCCTTGGGGCTAGGGAGTCTGGCTGTGGAAGCAAGGCCATTCCTAATGACCTCCATGTAACTACAGTTCACATGTAGACAGTTAAAATATGAAAATATGCTTTCATTGTCAGACAGAAAAATGATTAAAATGACTGAAACCCAGAGGAGCCAGAAACAGCTCAACGTCATGATCCATGTCAGTCTGTCTAGTTTGAAGGAATTATTTTGTTTACTTTTTTAATGATTCTTTTATGAATTTTTTAATTTTTTAACTTTCTTTTTTACTTTCATTTTTCAAAAATACATAATAGATTTACGATTCAGATCAAAATCTAAACAAGGAAGCACCCGGTGTATAGTGACCTATCCTCATTCAGTTCATGAAAGCTAAACCTTTAAGTTTATTTTTTAAGTGTTTTCCAATTAAACATTTATGCTTCAAATAAAGACATGTTTCCAAGCATTATCATTCCTAACAATAGCTTGAAAAACCAATAATGTCTATGTTTAATGATTAAAAAAAGATAGACAAAACGAGCTGCTGAAAACGACGTTGGGAATTTTGTTGCAGCTACATTTTTTGCTGGTGCACCCCAATTAAAAAGTAACACGCACCAGGCAGCACAGTGGCAAAAGTTTGTTTGAAGCCCAGCACATTTCATTTCAACTTTTGACTCGCGACTCCAGTGAATGCCACCGCGAGAAAAACCTGAGAGGAGACAGAAAAAGAAGACGGAGGGTGGATTTATACAGAAAGACAAAAGTTAGGAGGGAAAATGTAAAATGAACGGAAGCAGGGACAGAAGGGTGAGTACAAAGAAAGATGGGGGGAGTGGTAGATGGAGTTGAGGAGTGGAGGAGGAGGAGGAGGAGGAGTTGATAATTGTGTTTCTTACAGAAGGAGGGAGATAGAGAGGAGAGGCAGAGTTGCTAATAGTGTGTGTGATGTTGGTATTGATCAGTCCTCAGACAGAAAGGCGGGACGTGACTTCATGACCTGACACTGTGGCTAATCGAAAACTAATTCCCTGTCTCCATCATCATCATCCTCATCATCATCACCACCATTGTGGCCATCATCGTCCCATCACACACACACACACACATTTTGAGCTGTGAGCTGTCTCAACCAGCAGCCATTACCTCTGCTGCAGAACATGTGAAGACCATCAGCTGCGTGTCATCTTCTCCTCTTACATCACTCTTCATCACAAACTCATGTGACACACCAGTTAAAGACGGGCTTTTCCTGCAGAGGGACAGAAGCAAACAGATGATGGCGTATGTCCATCACTTCTGATGCTGGAAAAGTTCCAACGGTTATGACCAACCTCCTCTCCACCACAGCTGGCTGTTGTTTCTTTTTTCCCGACTTTATTTCTTGCTTTTTCTACTCAGATGTCTGTCACTTCATTGCTCACTATGTTGAATCTGTTGTATAATAACAAAAACTTCCATCAGATCTAATGATGAATCCTGCAGTACAGAAGATGTTTGCACACACTAGGAAGCAGCAGCCTTAACATGTAACGAACCAAAATGACATGAGAAACTCAGCTAAAAGACCAAGGACTAGCAGCCAAACCAGTTAGATTATAAACCCCAAGCAATTATATGGGAAAGTATCAAAAATATGAGAACGGACCTGTCCACTTCAGAGTTTCTGCTAATTTCTCCACTTCAATCTAAACCACACAAACCAGGTTTTATATGAAAGCAGAGACTGCTGGTTACAGAGACATCTGTCTCATCTCTGTGGGACAAAAACTAGCAGCTAAAATCCTAAGTCATGTCTTACTTTTGTTGTTTTATGGTAAAAAGTTATATTTCAGCTCTAAAAGCTCTGATGCATGTTCTCCTGTCTCTTAATATTACATCTTGATTCTGAAACCTCAGCAGTAATCTGATATCTTAGTTTTCTTTTGAGACAGATTTGTAGTTGAGAAGATACTTCTTTTACTTTGGGTTTGTCATTTCAGACAGGAGGCAGAAAAATAGGCTTTGTGATGGAGATGTTAACTTCATGAGCTGCAACATGTGGAGCACGACATACGTTGATACACTTAGATCTGATATCTAATGATGATGATGATGATGATGATGATGATGAGACTGTCTTCTTCGGCCCTGTGTCTGTCCGCCATATGATTCCATCGCTTTGCTGTCCATTAGTGAAGGTGTCTCCTCAGGTCGATATTTAGCGGAGTGACGGATGGTGACGCCCACTTCTCTGTAAACATCCAATCATAGACCTTATGACTTCAGCTGAACTATGACCCAACACCCCGTCAGTGTGTGTCTGTGTGTGTGTGTGTGTGTGTGGCAGACTGAGAACATGGCGTGATTACGCTGTCAATAAGTGTGTTTATATGCCAGGGGCATAGAGAGCTTCTCCTGGAGCTGAAAAGGTGTTTTGAAGCGTTTTGTTGTGAGGCGGAGCGCAGACGGACCCTGTAATCAGATCTCTGTCTGCAGAACAATGTGTGGCCCAAATAATGAGCAGAAATAACAGGCTGGAACCTCAACACACAATCAATATGACTGACGGCAGAAAAACACAGAGATGAAGGTCTTTAATCAGACTCTTCAAGTCCTAAATGACACAGACGGACCCTGTTCAGACCCTTGGTCCACACCTACTGCTAACGTCTGTCCTGAGCGACCCCGTCGCAGGGGGACAGCAGTAAATACAGGCGTGAACAGGACAGGCTAAGATCAGGCCACGTTCACAGAGGTCCAGCACTCTTCAGTCTGGGACCAGCTGCTGTTCTGATCTGATTCCTCACAGCACACGAGTCTCCTCCATGAAATTTTACCTGAAAACATGCAGCCTCCGTGCCGCCGTCTTTCGTGTTTCTTCACATTGTTCTTTAGTGGAACAACCGTATACCAGTTCAGGACCCAAACTCTGGGTACATCTTTCTCATGCTCCTAAACCAACAAACACAACTCTCACTGATATGTGACAAAAAGAAGTCCTGATAGTGTTGGAAAAATCATTGACAAGAGGGCCAACAATCGCCAAAAGGAATAATCACTGGTCTTTTCTATGCAAAAGACATGCGGTTGGCCACTTGGTTGGTAAATGATTAAAAGATGGACATCTCAGAAATCAGAATATAGAGTATAGATTAAACTGACCTTCTCTGAGGAGCCTTCTTCAAGTTTGAGATTCATTTAAAGAGAAAATGATTTGATTATTATGATTTGTTCATGTGTGGAAGCTTTATTTTCATCCTGAGCGATCCATTCTTGCAGCTGCCTCTGGGTCAATGCAGGCATCTGCAGAAAAGAAACACAGAAATAACAAGTACATAGAACATATGAAGAAAATATTAAGTGTTTAACTAATTAACATAAAACAAGCTGCAATGATCATCTCAACCAAATACAGCATAAACCAAGTGAAGAAGAAATATCTTTAATTTTTCTTTTCTCTAAAACCCACTGATATCTCACATTTTGTTTGTACTGGTTGTTATGGTCTCCAGGAAATGGCCTGCACTGGTGGAATTACAAAAAAAAACAAAAAACGTTTATGCATTTTCATAAATAGATTAATGGCTTCACAGATGAGAAGCTGCGTGGTTCCTGCTACCATGCAGTGTGGGACCCCCGTTCACCCTGATAAGTGCCATCACTATGATGACCATACATCATTCCAAATTCATCCTGAAGGGTTTTGGTTTTTAAGAGAGTCTGAAACATTTTTAGTGTGTGCTATGTGCCATTTTCATTTATTCTTCTGTAAGACATTTACTGGTATTTACACATCCTAACAAATAGTCTTTTAAAAAGACTTTGTGGTTTCAGAGATAAACGCATTTCCTAACGGGGTTTTTGTTTTTCAAGCAGAGGTAAAGCTAAAGCGACGGTATCTCACACATGCAGTTTCTAAACTCATGTAACTGCTGTTCCTGCTGGGATCAGGTTACACACATCAAACAAACAACTCCTATACCCATAAACTACTGTTAGACTTCACAAACCATATATGATGTGATTTCATTCTGTTATTGCGTCAGAAGTTGTGATAATGATGTGTAGTTTTTTCTGATAAAGTCAGAGTGATGTGAGATCTGTCAGAGATATTACAAATAAATGAACAGGTTAAAATAGCCAAACACAGTTGTCTGACATGAATAAACCACTGTCTGAACTCATGCCAGAACTTGTGCCGCATCCAGTAAAACCTCAGTTCAACTTTACATGTTATCAGTATAAGCCATGTTTTGCATACGGGGGTATAGGGGACACTCCAGGGCAGTAGGTCTATATGATTCTATCTTTTCTGTCTTTCTTATCTAATGAGTCTGATTTCAGTTTGTTTTATGAGATGAATCAGTTTATGTGGTGAGGATTATTGCTCACTTGTGGAAAAGAACACAGATGTACACTTAAAGCGGATCAATGCAAGTCTGGGTATGTTTACCATGCAGTGCGCACCCCAAAGCTGTAGGGGGTGCTCCAGAGCGAGAAACTAGGCAACAGACGAAGAAGAATGTTGTAAACAGAGGCATCTTACCATAGATATCTATGCATCTTACGGTTGTCTTGAACAGGCTACGGTTAGTTAGCATGGCTTCAAAGGCATCTAGTAAAAGTAATTATCAAAGCAGTATAGAAGCAAATACCGAATCGCAGAGTAAACATGCATATTTGTCCAAACGGATTTACGACCGGCCTTATAGCGCTAGTCTCGTGTATCGCGAGACCTCCAAACCAAAACAAGCGCGAGCGTCA
>JAVQJG010025788.1:0-39600 GCA_036024015.1 Craterocephalus amniculus
TATATATGTATATATGAATGTGTGACAATCAGATTACTTGGACTGATTGTCAGTGAAGCGCCTTGAGATGACTTTGTTATGAATTGGCACTATACAAATAAAGTTGAATTGAATTGAATTGAATTTATGCATACACACAGCTTTTAAGTAATGAAACTGTACACAGTTTCACACATCCTGTGAATACCTGAGCTAAAGACACGACCATGCTCTTTATTGGCTGCGGTTTGTCGAACAGCTGCAGCTCCTCTATGATATGTATTTCCCCATCGATGTCTACGGCTCTGTGCAACCATCCATCATCTGCAAGGAAACACACAATCCTGTCACCGATCATGATAAACAGTCAGGGTGAGCAGCATGTCAGTGCGGTAAGAATCACCTGTTCCCAAAAACAGAACAGTGTAAATGTTTCCATCCAGCGCTGGCTGCTTGTGCACGACTAGTTTCACATAGTTGATGCTCCTCTTGAACATGAGTGGGCCCATGCCTACTGGGTGCACCTGATTGGCCATCAGAGGGTGTCTTCTGGCGAAAGTCAGGACGTTGTCTGGGAGGTCTCGGGACGAGTTGATGCCCTGGGATCTGTGTACATCTGTTATACACTGCAGAGGCAGAAGCCATCAAGTCAGTTAAGTTACATGGAAGAAGAAGCCGCAGAAAAAGCAAATCCTCGTTCGACAGAGAGTTAAAAGATAAAACTCACAGATCCGGGTCTCGGCTCTGGAACTTTTCCAGTGTATTCCCTCCACTTTGAATCCTGCACCTCCAAGTACGGCCCTTCGAAAACCTTGTGCACATCTGAGAAGGCATACTGGCAGATAGCAGATGCTTTGATATTCTTCCTGAAAGATAATCCAACACCCCCAAGACACAACCAGAGGACACACTCAGGATTAATGATTCACAGCTGAAAAAACTCAAAGAGGTGGGGAACAACTGCCACCCAGATCCAATTTCAGACACATCACAGATCATCACTGTCAAGTAAAAAAGTAACAAGACTACCGAGGATTGATCTCTGTTCCCTGAAAACCTTCATGAAGGTAGTTTTTGCTTTTAATGCTCACATTTTTCTCCTGGATCTCATATGTTTGTCTTGGAAAAGGGAGCGAGACTGATGCCAGGGGTGTAATCTTCCCCCCCACCTCTTTATCCCAGGTGCTCCCTTTATCGAAACCAGAAGAAAGTATTCATTTTCAGCACCAGATTCTCCTAAATGCTTACTCACTGTGACTCATAAATAAAACCAGCCCTTTTGTGGGCGCTGGTGGCACAGCTATGAAAAGCAGAGGGGATTGCAAGTGACAAACCAGTTGACCCTTAACTTTTCGCCCCACAGGTGAGATTAGTAATAAGGGAAGGGAAGGGAAAATGTCTGTGTCACATTCTTAAATCCATTGTGAGTCTTCAAAAGCATTCATGAGGGAAAATGAGAAGAAAGAGAAACCAGAGTCCAACGCTTGAGTCTAACACAGACTGATGACTACACTGACACAGGTGTAGATTTTTCAAAGAGAAAAAGAAAGAAGCTGCTGCGGTGAATGACGGGGCAGACTGCATGGTGGTAAGAAACAATGGTAGAAAAGAAATAGATAGTGTTAGTGTGGCGCTGCTATCCTCTCCATCAGAGTTTAAACATTGCTGGGACAGTTTTATCCAACATGACTCTGCATATCAGCACAAACACTCTCCCCCATCACTGCCAGATTTTCCCCTATCATTCATCGCTCCCACACCATTTTTGGCTGCTTCTCCTTTGACAGAAACCTACTTTTATTTATCCTTATTTATTTATTTGTAAACAGAATAAATAAATGTGAGTTTTTGTCAAAGAGAAGCAGCCAAAAATTAACTTGCATTTATTACAAATACTTGTATTTTCTTTAATTCATCAGTTAAGCCAATAAACCTTTTTATATTAATTCAGTGTGTAAAATGTCGCCAAATAAATGGATTGCAAAGCTCCAGTAAACATCTTTACATCCAGTGTGAAAAACAAATTTATTCTATTAGAAGAGAAGCAGCAGATAACTGGGGGATATATTAATAATGAAGTCAGATTTTGTGCCTGATAGTGTGGGCGTCTGAAGTTATTACTAACTCAGAAACTCCAAAAGAAATGCAGTGCTTTCACTTTTGAGGCCCTGAGACTGAAAATATCTCGTTTAGTGAGATGTCAGATTTGTAGGTAGATTCTTTTAAGTCTCACTCCGAGCTCAGACTCAAAATTTTCTGAGTCCACCCAACTTCAATTCACGATATATTTACTCATTTATCGTTTGCTCTTGGTTTTTGCTTTGCCTAGAGCGGATTCTCATCAGAAGTTAAATAGACTACACACATTTTTAGAAATCAGGAAATAGTCATGAAGCATTTAATTATTTAGCTATTTTCTTCTTTTGTTTACATATAGACACTTTGTTTCCCAAGTCAGAAGTTTAAAATTCAAAGGTCATATTTCTCATTGATGCATTTGGCAGGTTTGGCTCAGCTCCCTTAGCTCCTTTAGGGGAGCCGTCCCTTTTTCCTTCCAAATGGCTCCTCATTTAACAGCATTCAGAGCATGTATTATGAATTATTAAACGTTTTTATGTTGGTAAGCTTTTTTTCCATAAAGGCCTTATTTTTATGCACTTTATATAAATCAAATCAAATCAAACTTTATTTATTAAAATAAAATGTAGTTCCACATCTCTATCTGTTACTCTGGTCTGTGCTATCTCTCCACTCTCTATGAGAGTGTTTCATTTGGTAGCAACATGTTTTATGGGTAACTGCATGTGAATTGTGTAAATTTAAGCTTGTGTGACAGCTGGAAGCTGAAGGACTGATCTTAAAGAAGCCACAACATGAGGAAGAGATGGAAAATACTTTTTTCCTTCATCCAAAAGCATGCAAGTCCACACTTTTCTACTATATTTTTGCTTGCATATGTTTAGCTGTCAGATGCTTATTTCTATGTTAGAGTGAATATACATGGATCGGTCTACCGTAGATGTTAATAGGGAACAAAAATCTACACGGTAACAGCTCTTACATTTCCATGTGCTGTGACAGCTTCCTTGTCAAACCTAACAGCCTGTAGATTGATAATCGTGTAAAAATCTACAGCTGAGAATTGTAACACTGAGACATTCTGACACTGTGAACAAATTCTGGTGAAAATGGTCAAAAAACTTGTTACAGTGAACTTTGCTCAAAAACCCTTCATAGTCACAACTCAGTGTCTTTACACTTTGCTCTTTGCATTATTTGGATTTGAATTCAACTTGTCTCCAGTTTCTATGCTGAGCTAATTCAAAGGGAATGTTGCTCACGATATGATTAAAAAAGACTTAAACATTTACACAAGTTTACACTAAGAAAAAAAGCAAGAGAAAAGAAGTTTTTATGAATCTTTCCTTTGGATATTAATCTTACCCAATACTGAAATGATGACAGTTTAAAATAACACTTATGCTATTACATACCCATGGCTCAAGAATCTTTATTTCCTTAAATTTTTTATAAAACGCACATCAATCACTGAAAAGTTTGCTCTATCAGAGCAGACTGTTAAGGATTTAACTCTTTCATAAATCGTGTCCTTTACAATGGACACTGATTTGACGGCTGTTTTCCAGTATATCCATGGATGGAGATGGAAATTGATAATGTTGCCACTTCAGGGGACATCAGAGAGTCATGCAATATACTGTCAGTTACTGTAGAATTATTATTTATGTATGTACATTCATACATACATTGTAGTAGCCAAATTTTCTTTTGTGATAAACAGGAAAAAGTATACTTTCAAGAGAATGTCCATATTATACAAATATGAAAAGCATATTTTATTGATTATTTTGACTCAAATATGAAAATATATTAAATAAATAAAATGTAAAATACAACTAACCAAAAAGCATAATGTGGCACTGTCTCTTAATATTTCATGCACTGGAGGTTTAAGAGTCTCCTACTCATCTAACCCCTGGCATAAAGTTCAATCAAAACTTTTCCATAAAATCATTCCATTACAACGGTTGATAAAAGAGGCCAAACAATAAGATAAATAACATAATTCTTACCATTCTAGGCCAAAAACACCAAAGAAAATGCTGCTCTGAGCGTTCTGGCCCTGCAGGACAAACACATCGCGCAGGATATTGAGGTGTAGCTCGTATTCTGGGACCGAACACACCATTCTGGCTTTAAGGAAGGTAGTCCACTTCCTTTGCAAAGTCCTTTGGCCACCCCAGTCCGTCTGCAAACAGAGGAAACAATGAAAGAATGAATAATTAAATATATAAACTGCACCGCTGTCTTACTTACATGAAAAAGAATATTAGAGAAACATTAGATGGTAGAAAGTCGGGATGAACATTAGTTTTCTGGTTCAGACTGTGTCAACTTTCGTACACTTTCCCCTTAATTGCATTTCTGCTGCAGTAGGTGGTGAAACTGTGAGACACGTCTCAGTAAGAGTCATTTAGTGCACCTCATTTAGACAAGAAGAAATAAAGAGATGGCGGCTTCTTTTCTCTTTGTTTTCCCCAATCGTAGGCCCTCATCTTTCTTTGTTTATGTCTTAGGGGGACATCTGCCGTTCATCAAACTGCTCTGCCTGCTCTAACCTCCCACACAAAAAGGCAAAATAGCTCAAATCAACATGACACACATATCTTAAACATTAAGAGGCTTCCATCAGTAAGAACTCTGTGTATGATAGAAGAAAAGATGAAGAAAAGGCAGAGTTAATCCTCCTCATAGAAAAATATATCAATGAGAAGTCACTAAAGGAAGGTTATGGATAATGCGGTGAAAATAAGCATTTCAAATAGAGAAGATTCTAGGTTATTATTGTAAACAGGGCTCAAGGGATGCGCTCACAGATTACAATTTATGTCAATCAAAGCACAGGAAGGGAGTGAGAGTCAGGAATCCATAGCAATGTAAAGATATACCCGCAGGGAAATGAGCCGCTACAGAGATGATGCAGTTGTAGAGTTAAAGCAAAGACAGTGTCCTGATAAAAACCTTTTTTTTTGCTGTAGATGCAAAAAACAACAAAATATGCTTCAAAATATCAGCATGGAAGCTATTATTATTATGCCCCCCTCTCTGTGAAAATAGGCCAAGACTGGTGAGGGACGCTGGTGAACAGGACAGCTGGATAGACAGCTCAAAAAAGGCAAGTCCTCAGTGAATTGAGGCTATAGGCTAATGCCAGAGCCTTCACTATCTGCAGATCTGCCTGCAGCCAGTGTCATGTCTGGCTGCCACGGGGCTGTGCCGGGGACCAGCTCAACATCTGCATGTGCAACTGTGGCCTAGTTCAGACTGAGTCATTACAGCCTCCACTCTTCTGACAACTCCACATTGTTGATGAAGCGAGAGGAAGAGGAGTCTAGACTCCACTTTTAGAAAACCAGCACCAAATGAATTTCAGGAAGAAACAGAATGAATTTGAGAAGATAATACATAGATAATTCAAGGTAAAGTTATGCATCATTATTGACATAAGCAGTTTAAAGAAACAACATGACATGTCTATTTCTTTCTGATGGGATGGGAGGGATGTCCACTAATCTTTTTCTGGGTTAAAATTTTTTGTATCAGAGATTAAATAAGACTGCACATGAATAATTTCGGTCAAACACACAAAACCTCACAGAAATAATGATAAGTCTTCATGCATGTGTTTCTCACTTTAACATCCTCTGTTTTCTGCTAATAAGATCTTAATGCCACTGTTTGTATAGACAGTTTGTACTATTAAGGCTATTTTTGAAATTTCAAACAATGATCTTCTGATGTTCTCATGCAGCCTCTATTCAGTAAATCAGGATTTTCCTGTGCAGCAGTGTCTGAGACAAGGTTAGGGCTTAGTATTAAATAAAAACATATTAGGTTTATATTGCTGCGCTTCACTATAACCTCCTAAAAAATGTTCTTTGTGAAACTATATATGTATATATATATATATATATATATATATATAACTGTATATGTACTATATATGTACTACTGGATAAATTTTTACAAACATAACTGGACAAACGTTGTTATTACATGTTCTTGGGTGAGACAGGACTGGACTTGGAGAATATGTAGGAAATTACTCCTGACTACAAAGACTGTTGTTTAATTTGTTCTTTAAATTGTTTAGGAATAAGTGTTTAACATTAAAATGGTGCTACTGAACAGATGTCTGCACTTTGTGGTGCCCCTAACAAACGCTAAATCAGCATCTGCTGTATCCTGTCTCTTCTCTGAGCCCTCTTCGGCTAGTAAAAGTCAGTCCAATGTTACCTCTTGCCTTTTCTCTTGAGCTGTGACTTATTTTCCCCTTGCTTCATCCGGCAATGTCCTCCTGCATTTCTTTGTTGAATCAGATATGTTGAGAGTTCAAAGCAGTAAGGGTGTTACAACAAAACGCAGCAGTCATATGGTGGCTGGAACAAAGTCATAAAATGCAGTTTCTCAGTGCCAATGTATCCATGTGCATAAACTAACTGGGACCTTGCCAGTGTACACACAGTCCTAGAGATGTGACGTGTTGGGTCAGTTGTTCTGGAGCATCCCATGCAGGGGAACATTACTGGTCTCTAGCAGATTCTCCTGTTAAGGACAAATTAACAGGACAAGAATCCCGATAATTCCTCTGCTTTTTGCATTTTTGCCCAGGTGTGGTCCTTTTTAGTTCCTCAGGAACATGTGTAGCTGGTCCACTTGGTCCTCTCAGTTATTGATATTTGGACAGCAGAGGGACTTGGCTGAACCTAGCAGAAGCAGATTAAACTTATGTAACACGGGCCAATTGGCCGAGCAGACTCATAAATCTGGGTATGATTTTGATTCAAATCCTGCCTGTAAAACAGTGATAAATAATTATTAATTTATACCCAATTTTAGTAATATTACTTTAAGCACTACAAGTTCCACTGAGAACCAATGCCCACTGATAGATTTGATTCATTGAACTACTCCTAATTTTCACTTTTCAAAGGGTTGCTTGAAATGTTTTCTGCTAATTTTTTAAGAAAATAAACTACATTTCAGATTCATGAAAATCCATTTTCCGGCTTGCACAAAGCAAAATATAATTGCATCACTTCAGCTGAAACCCTTCTACTCTATTTCCAACCCACAGCACCGTGTGAGACTTTTACACCTGCATGTGAGGCTTAAAAAACAACCAGGATCCAAAAAGAAAGAGGAGAAGACTTCTAGGAATGGCTGGAGAGGCTCTTCTAGACCACTGAAGCCGATAAAAAATGAAGTGAGAGGGGAAAAAGAGGAGGAGGAGGAGTGGAAGAAAATGATTTGGTGATAAAAAAAATAGGAGAGGGATCGCTATTGGAGGTGGAAGTTTGTGGACTTGTATTTTGCCTGGCAACAGCAGTGCAGAAAGGGAAGAAACCATGATTAGAGACGCCCAGCTGCTACTTCATTCAGCACTGGAATTACTGGACGAGAAGAGTGGCAGCTCATTTCACCCTGCATCACTGACATAAAGCATTAAATAATCCTGAAAGTTTTGCACTTTGAATGACAGCATTTCGCTTCCCTTTCATCCCATGACCTTGCAGGGACTGTAATCTTTTTTTTCCCTGAATTAACTCACAAGTGAAATCGTTAATATGATTATGATTTTTGGTGTTTTCATCGGCTGTGCGGTCTGACCTTGCAGACTCGGGCGACTCTTGACACCTTGGTCTGGCTCGGGTAGGCAAACTGCTCTTGGCTCCGCTCGGTGAAGAAGAAGTAAATCTTGTCATCGTCGCCGATGGAGCTGTTGACACTTTCCTTCAGCAGTACGGAGCCCACAAAGTCTGCCTCTGTACATACATGCAGATACACTCAGATCCACATGTCCAAACACACACCTATTAACAGCCATGAAAGTGTCTCCTTGGAAACTGAAGCTGCAGCTTGTAAGTATGCTTAAATCACAACTAAACCAGTTCGAGCAGCAGTGCATCTTGTTTCTGATTTTAACTTTTCAAGTGAGAAATAATAAGCTTGTTTACTAAAACAGTCTATTTTACTCTCTGGGTTTGAGGATAATTGTATATTTACCCAAAAGCCATCTAGTGGGGGCTTCTTCTGTCCTGAGAGTGGGGAAGGGGAAGTTTCTGCGGATGTCTGTTGAACTGCGAAACTCATACTGAGAAGCTGTGAACATCTCTCCATCTAATTAAAAAAAATGTAGGAGGAGGAAAGATGGATACACAAATAAATCAAAACATAAGAATATAATCACATGTAAATTAAAGCAGATGGCATCCAGCAGAGGAAAAAGCACTCAGACGTTCGGCTGTTTGTAAAATCTGAAAAGGCTGATTTCACGTCCTTATGTAACATTTTAACTCCATTGCTTGTATTATTTCAGACATATTCAAATGTGTCTTAACCTCTTGGTCTCACATGTTGTAACTGTTTAGCATGTTTTCATAACTGAATGTGGACAAAAACTACATCTCCCCAAACATCTCACAGTTTAAAACTTTTGTAAAAAACTTTTTCCATTAGAGTAACTGATCTGTTGTACAAATTTTACTTTGATCAAATATCGTAAAATGCTGTACAACGTAAATAGTAAGGATTTTTTTAAAAAGGAACTAAATCTCTGGTTTCAGTCCAAACACTGTAAATATCAACCATTTTACCAGAAAATGAGGTAATGAAGTATTGGTTAATTATGATGAGCAGTGGGGGTGGAGCCAATAAGATGATTTAATTAAAGACAGCATATCATGATAAAATTAAAATAGAGGAAAGCCTGCCAACAAAACAAGTGACTGAGATGGAAATTAAGATTTGGAACAACTAAAAGTTTATTTATATTCCCTAAGGTAAAAAAATAAAGTGATGAGCTCCATCACTGGTTTTTCTATTGCATTTGGCTTCATTTGACATTAATTAAACAATTGAAACGTTCCAGTTATTCGGTGCATGAAAACAGCTTAAGCCCTTTATGTATTTTGGTTTTTTAAGCAAACCACTTACAGACTATTTTTATCTTATCTCTTTCTATTTTATTGATTTATATTTGCTATTTATTCTTTCTGTTTGTTAATTTATTTACTTTTTTATTTATTCATTTTGTTTATATATAATTGTAAGTAAATTGTGGCATTGATTGGTTAAATATAATCAATGGATCAAAATCTGTTACAGTTTAAGTTAGTGAAATGCTTGCATGTTGCATTAAACAACTTCATGCTGGTAAAAATCTAATCTTATAATCCAATTTAGCTTCAGTATCAAAAGTATGCATGCATGATAATCTATAGATTTAGTAAATGATAGTAAAACATTTGAAAGTTTTGTCATTTTGTAACATTGTCAAAAATCCAACAAACGAACGAAACAACTCGCAGTAAGTTGCATATAGTAACTAGGAAAAAATTTCAGATATTATAAGAGGGAAAAATTATAAAGCCTCCCAGAGATCACCTTGACCATTATTGCTCACCTACTACTTACAACTCAAAGGAAGCTATAGACATGTCAGTTGATGAAAAGTTGAGCAGATAGAGGTGTGAAATCTGGAAGCAACAATCTTTTTGAGCTAAAATGCAAATGATGTTCACCAAGTACGTCACAAAAATGGCACAGAGAAAGCGGGGAGTAGTTTGTGTTTTTGCAGCTACAGAAAATCAAAGAAGAAGGTCATTTAACTTTGGATTTCTCTTCTCTTTCCTTCAATAATGTAAAAACTCTAAGCTTCAGCAGTTTGAGTTGGTCAAATCACATTAAAATTAACATGCTTACATCTACAGTGAGTCCACTTTAACTAGCTCTTCCGGACACACCACAATCTTAATGATGAGTCTTCTCAGACATGAAGAATGCTGATGTTAGCATTTCATTAAAGCACTGCTGCCTTTTTACAACCTTACAGTGCTGCTAGCACAGCTCTCTACTTATGTTTTAATATGTGTTCAGAATTTCTTGTTTAGAGTATTTATCCTTTTTTCTGCTTCATCAGTTGTCAGCTTAATAGAATCAATATTGCATCATTTGTCATATGAACTATTCACCTACCTCTTCCAGAAATACACTGATTGGCTTTTGCTTCAAAGACATCCTAAGTCAGTGCATCATACAGCAGGTTTAATTTGAGAAACATACCAACAAGGAGTCCCGTGTATCCCTTTGCTGGGTCATATGGACACCTGTCTCTGCCCTCCTCAAAACCCGAAGAGAAGTTGAACCTCTCTGCATCCTTACAAGACACACACAGGACACTTGATCCATTTCCTTTCAGGTCAAAGCAGTTTTACAATGACATCAAAGCATGTGAGTTCTTACTATATAGGCGCAGAGAGGTCTGAAGGCGTTGGTACCACAGACGTAAAGGTGAGTTTCATTGTATCGCTGCAGAAAGCGGATGTGGTTGTAGCACTCTGTCTGCACAGAACAGAGAAAAAAAATGGTTATTTCTGGCTTTATAATGATACAGAGATGGAGTTAAGTGGCTGTGGGCTGTAGGAAAGGTAATGGCAAGGCAATTGAAAGGATCATTTTCTTTGTTCATGTCATGTGCAATCTGTGCTTGACAAAGCTGATTGTTTTTATTTTGTCCTCTTAAACAATAACAAAGAAAAACGGATTCATAAGACTTTTTTGGTAAAAAATAGAAAAAGGAGAAGGAGGCAGCAGCCTTGTACCTGATTGTTTCTGCCTTTGTTTAGGCACTGCTTCTTCTGCTCAGGGGAAGCTTCCCAATCAATCTGCAAACAATGGGGGGTAATAAGCATGACTCAGCTCAATAAATAAAAAGGGACAAATGGATAAATTGGCTCTATAGATAGACAGCAAGGGGAGATAAATAGAGGAAAACAAGTGTGCGTGTGCATGATAAGCAGGAAGAGAGGAAAGAAAAAGTTGGACACTCAATTTTCTGGCCGCATCACTACATTCTGACTCTCAGTCAGTAACCCTTGAATAAACGCCTGGTGCATTTAATCCAATATCCATAAAACTGGAGGAACACAATGGGATTTACTCGATCTGCTTAAGGCTATTATTAGTTTCTCTTCTGCCAACATTTCTTTGGAAACTTGAGAAATTGGTTTGGTTGTTTCTATCAGCAGCATTTGCGTGGTGATCCGTGACTCAAAGCGTCTTGGCACTCACGCTGAGGTTTGCAGGTGTGGAGATGTTGGAGGTGTTGAGAGCATACAAAGCTCCTCTGCCTCCCACATACAGCAGCCCGGCCTCCTCCTCCAGCAGCAGAGTGCTGTAGTTCTGGGATGAGCCGGAGAAACGAGAAGTTCCTAACAAACCTGTGAACAGGTAACAGAGTTTGTAATTCACTTCCACAATCCTCGCTACAGTAACTATTTGAATGCAGACGTCTTTGCATGTTCATGCCCTGATAGTCTGATTGCTGACTTCAGACTAAAGGAAACTTTTATCATCATTGGGAGCAGTCTCCACATTCTGGGAGCTGCAGCCGATTGCAGTTAATAAAACTAGTTTTTATTACGCTTTTTATCTCCTTCAGACTCTGTGGTTTTGTCAGAATGAGGGGAACCATTTATGGTATTGCTAATATCAGTGAGTTGAGGAAACCTTGTAAACTTTAAATAATAGTCTGTGTTTCATCTGTGTTGAGGACAGAAAGTCAGCAAGTTTAAATGTTTAAAGTGCACCCATCTGAGAAATTATTTAGCTGAATAAAGACCAAAGCAAAATCCATTTCTCAAAGACATTTTCCCTGTGATCAATAAAAAAGATTGTGGATAATCTTTCCACCAAAAACAAATTCAAAATGTATCAATAGGCTCTTTAAAAAAAACTCTGCTAACAGCTACTATGTGCTGTACAAGCTTCTGATATGACTTTACATTAGCTGTAAAGTCATATCAGAAGCATGTTCCCAATGAGCATGCTTAGCGTGATTGTGTGAGCGTGAGGCTCGTCAACACATCAGCGGGATGGTGGGGGTGGGATGTTTTATGGTGATGGGTGGTAGAGGGGGTCGCTCGAGTAACCGCTGAGAGAACTAATGTAGACACAAAGAAGGGATGGGGGCACAGCGGAAGCAAGATTTTAGGGCATTCAGCAGGAATCGTGCCCTAGTACTGCCAAATCATATCAGCAGCACTGCCACGACATCACTGCTGCACTGGTGTGTGTGTGTGTGTGTGTGTGTGTGTGAATGGGGTGATGGGTAAGATTCATACAAGAAGTGGGGCAAACAAGGGTTACTGTAGCCACTGATTGTAGGGTTTAATAAAGCAGAATTGGTGGATATTTTGGTTTTTTTTCTTCGCTTGGTGCAAACAAACCATCCATTGCAAAATAACTGGCGTGGTGCACCAAACCGAAATATTTGAGCGCACCCCAGCGTAGAACCTCCGAAATGGGGGCAGGTTGCACTGCTGCTGGGAAACAGAAAAGGAGGACATTGTTTTTTTTTCCTCTGGGTACAGAAAATCTCTCTGAGTGCAGAAGTAGGTTTGCAGAGCTTTGATTTGCACTCAGTTAGTGATTAATGTCTGACTGACTTCACTCTGACATTCACAACAATAAAAACTCACATGCACAAAGAGCGGCTGTCATTAGAAAACAACAGAATAAGTGAAGGTATCAATGGAGGAATATGAGTCAGCAAACTACAGATGGGCAGATTTATCTCCACCAGACTCCACTACCTCCTCCCCCTCTTCTCTCTCTGCTGTGAGCCGATGGCAGCTCGTCCCAGCTCCCAGGAATAAGGCAACCTATATAAGCCAATCAATTCATCATGGAGTGAGGCCCTACTTGTTTGTCACAGTTAGTCTGTCCTCCTGTTTGTTGTGCTTTAGATAAAGCAAGGAGGATCCTGTACAGCTAAGAGAGCAAAAGAATGACAATTACAGTACATGGTAGTGAAGCTTTGTTTGCCATGTTCTATTAAATTTCAGGTTGTGACTTAGATCAGGCTCAGTAGTAGTTCAGTTTTACCTCAACAGCAAATGGAGGGTGTATATGCACCAAAACTACCCAACAAAGTCACAGAATTATAAGAAAAATTAATTATGCATCATTTAATTCAGGGCAGAACCCATATACAAAAATATACATGAGATGCTGGTTATTGGAGAGTTAACATCAAGTTTTACTGAGAGCAAAAAGTAAAAAAAAACAAAACAAGGGAAGTGAAGGAGGCCATGGAAAAAGGCAGATTTAAGAAAATGAGGAGCAAAAAAGCAAGATAAAGGACTTTTTATGAGACGGAGAAGCTAACAGGTGATGTTAGCAGCATTCTGTGAAGCATTGACCCTTTAAAAACCCTTTGAAAACACAAAGAAATACTTTTAAGCAAATAGATAAAACTACAGTAAATGATAAAGTAATGACAGTGAAATGGTCAAAATGAAACAGCAATGGAAAAACAAACACTTTCTTTTGGTAGTACATACCCAAACCAATTGAGACGATTGAGGCAGGTTTATTTAATTAATTCTTTATAAAGATTAATGATAATCACTAAAATATTTGCTCTACCAAATGATAGAGCAGGAGGACAAAGGGTTAAGGCAGCCAGGAATTCTTTGTGCTATATTGCTTGATAATACCTAAAAAACTTAAATCAATAGTTGTTTTAACACTGTAGTCATGTTTTATCAGTGGAAAAAAGATGCTGTCATCAACCCCCTCCGTTTTGCTTTTGTTGGTTTTAAAAAGACAGAGGAGAGGTGGATCAGTGCTGCATCAGTGTGTGATCACATAGAGCTGATGACATGTTTCACTTTTTCAGCTCCCCCTTACACACAAAGACCACTTTGCTCTTTGGGTTGGTTTTATCTCTGCCTTGAGCCTCTACCTCAGAGGCTCTTAGAGGAGGATCAACTCCAAACCACGGATGGCAAAAACACAAAAAACAAAAACACAGATGGTCATTGTTATCCAAGCTAACATGAATAAAACAATGCAGTTATCATAATGCCAGGCAGATATCAGATACAACAGTCTTTCAAAGCATTTGCTGTGGCATAGGGACTGAAAGAGTTAATCAAACACATCAGTTCTGGCTCCATGTAAGGGGAGGAAACTCAAACTATTGTCATGGTCTGTGAGTTTTTCGTTTAAGGCCATTTTTCTATTGCAGTCTGTTCTTTAGAGTTCATTTTTGTTGTTTTTGAGTTTTTGAGGTTTGTTTTACTTTGCATTAACCCTTTCCATGTTTGGTTACTGATCCCTGATTCTGTCCTGTTGCTCCTGCTTCTCTGTATTTATACTAAAAGTTTTCTTTTGTCCATTGCCCGTTCTTTGTGCCCACAGTGTTGTGTGTTGTGTTAATCATGTTGTGTCAGTTGCGTTATGTTGGCCTGTGCCGGTCAGTCTTAAATTCTTATGTGAGGTGTAGTTGTACGTTTTGCCTGACTGGCACCTTCCAGTTCATTTAATCATCTATCTTGTTGACCGCTTGCGAGTTCTGCATCTCCTGCTGCAAAGATCCTTGACAACTTTCCACAGTTAGGATGAAGACGGCTCACTAAAAAGGTTTAAGCTTTTGAAAAAGATCTTTTTCTTAAGATCAGACAATTTGACGTCACTCTTCCTGCCACTTTAACCACATTGTAACATTTGCCCTGGTTTACTAGAAACTTTACAGTCAGTCAAGTTCCTTTTCAAATCAGGAACGAATGACACAAAATTCAGAACTGTCACATGCATGGATTGTTTGTGAGTGCTGTGTTATGCAGCTCTGCCCATGAACACAAGTTCCCACATTTCAGGTGTTGTAGGTAATACCTTAATTACCTGTCAGACCAATCAAATGACCATCCCAACACTCGATTTAGAAACACACTCATGCAAAATAAACCCATTTTTGAAGGTTGTGATTCATCTCCACTGTCTCAACTACAGCATCACTTGTGCTTTTTCTGCTTTATTTAACAATAACTATGATAAAAATCGGGATGACATCGAGTCTCACAGCATGTTTGATTTTTGCATGATATAACAGCATGAAAAGAGTTTTGAATATGCACAGCATCACATGGAAGGCGTTTACTCCCCGCATGACTGTCAGCGTGTCTAGCTGTCACATGGACGCACTGGGTGACGAGAGGAGCAATCCAATCCATTGTCCAGAAGTCCTAAGAGTGAGTCAGACTGTTCACTTTCTTGCCAATCCCTCTCCTCCCGGCCAACCTTTTCTCACAAGAGACAATCTGCAACCACAGGAAAGATCTGACCAGTCAATAATTGGGCTATTATCATACTGGGATCTATCATGCCTGCATAACAACGATAAAAGAATAAGACTATAAAAGCATTAAATCAGGAACATTTCTAGTACTTTTGAAGAAGAGTACAGTTTGACAGCCACCTATTATTTCTCATGAGTCTGTCTTAGATGTACAGGAGCGATGAGCAGCTCCTCTAACAGAGTCAAAGGTCAGGACATGCCAGCAGGGATTCATCTGACGGGAGGCTGGGGGAGCTATTATGAGAAAGGGGGTTGACTAACACAGCAGGATATTCCCTCTACCACACACAGTCACAGTCAGTCTCACAAGCACATCCACTTATAAGATATTTACATGATTATATGTTATAATATACCACAACTATAATGAAATGATATGTGTATAAATGAATCAAAAACAGGATATGATGATTGAAAATTACATTAAGAAATATTTTTTCATAATTTAGCACAGAAAACTTTCAAATCTTAAAAGTAAGACACTATACCGTTACTGAAACTATTAGCTCAGCTTAATATGACTTAGATTCAGACTGCAGTAACTCATCTCATAAGAGCTGGGAAGGGACAGCAAATAGCTGGAAATGCTGTTGGTACTAAAAGGGAAAATGCTGGAGAAACATGTTGTTACAGGTTATGTCATACACATTATGTATACCTCATAGTCCAGTGGTATTGCGTGATTGGATGCAACATTCAGTTGGTCCGAGTTTGCTTTCACTTTCTCAAACACACCAAAACTTTTTGAATATTCCCTGCCAGAGGTGGCGCTGCATCAAAGATTTAATAAAAGATAAGAACGGGCAAACAACGAAGAAGAAATAAGCTCATCTGCTGGTTCATGCAGAACAACTTCTGCTTCCACCACAAAAAGGTCAAACATGGAGCAGAATCTGATCCTGGGTCTTGGGTTGACTGTATTTCTATCAGACCTTTAACCGTGTTCCTGCATATCTGACTGGGAGCTGTTTCTGCCTGTTTCTGTGCGTACGCTTTGGTTATGTTTACCCACAACGGCCTTTGCTTTGAAGTCCGCTTCCTGCTTTTGGTTTATTTAATGCGGACAGAGACCTTTGTATGTAGGAGTACCAGAGTTTGCTTCTTTATGTGCATCAGAGTGCATTTGGGGAAGGATTTTCTGGGGAAGGAAACTGGGATTCTAATCAGAAAACTGGTCTTATTGCGCCCTATGATGACTGAGTATAAAAGCAGCATCTTAGAGAGGCCGAGTTTTGTAAAGGATGGAGCAATTTAACATTCCTAAATTAAAAAATGGGATTTATGACATATAAAATCATCAAAATACCCACAGAATCTGTAAAAATCAATTTTTGTTGAATCCAGGTTATATCTTTTTCATCCACCAGCTGCTGGATCTGCCTTTAGTCCAGACTCTAACCAACTGAAAACAAACTGTGGCAAAGAAGATCTAGGACTGAAGAGTAGCAAAAATCCTAAATCAGACAATCATGGGACAGATTTCTCTCCCAAAGCTCAGAGCAGCTGGTCTCAGTTCTCATTTCACAGATTGCTGTTAATGAAAGAAAGGATGCGGGGCGGCATGTAGATCAGCAGGGCCTGGTTTCAGTCCCGACCTGGGGCCCTTTGCTGCATATTACACCCCCATCTCTCCTACTCCCTTTGTTGATACATTTTTTTTCCCATCAAATACAAGCTTCTGTGTTTCATTAACTAAAATTTTATATTTTCAGTGTTTATTCTGTATAGAATATTCATTTATGAGCTATGCAAATCCTGGAAAATGAATGCAAAACACATGTAAAAATGCATAAGCATCAACAGCTGCATGGTCTCTGAGATCACGTTTGCAGCGAGATACGTCACCCAAGGCAGTTTAAAGAACCCGCGACTCATGCGTCACCCACAAGTGAGCGAAAGCCTTGGTTCCTATCTTATAAAAATAGTTGTTGTGTGATATAACAAGCAAAGCACTGACGAGAAGGACTGCAATGACACAAAATGAGCCTGGCCTCAAGGCAGCTGAAGCAGGGCGACCTTGTTCTCAGAACTGGACATGATGGTGTGTAGTTTTATTCCTCTTGACCTTTAGTGAAAAGGCACCCAGATGCATGTAGAAGCTGTAAACCAGCGGGCCACAATTCTGTTAGATATGAACATTAAGAAGAGTAAAATGGTCCTTTTCAGCTGAAACTACAACTCACTGGCAGAATATGTTGAGCTCTGACATACAACACATTCAAGTGAACTTCCAGATCTGCACATGATTTTTTTTTGTTGAAGATTTGATTAAGTTTACAACAAATTAGTTATTATTGCCTTTTAGATTTGATGTTTTGCTGCCACTCAGAGAATGGTTTACAGCTAAATTAGCCCAAATCAAACCAGTAAATCTGAACTCTTTTCAGGATGAAAATAAGCATGAATATCAATAGACCTGCAAATGTCAACCTACTGTTCCTTGATGTAAATAGTTTGTCTCTGCAGCACACACACTGTACTTTGCACTTTGCTGCAGAATGAGGGAAGCCAACAAAGCGCTGAGGTGAGCTGGAAGCCTCGAAGCCTGCTGGTCCGTTTCCATTTACTGGTGTCATCTTGTATACATGTGCTTGTGCGTCTGTTAGCGCAGTCGGTGTGTGTGAATGTTGAAAGTACATTGTTCAATGAAGAAAAGATGTGAAAACAGCTGTTTCTCAAAATCAGGGCTGTCAAACATACGGCCTGCGGGCCAAAATGGGCCCACCAAAGGGTCCAGTCTGGCCCGCGGGGTGAATTTGGTCAAAGTAATTCAAATCAAAATGTGGAATAATAAATTTTTTTTAGCTCCATATACCTGTAATTAAACCATTTGCGATTGTTTTAGATCCATTGTGATCTGTTAGTTGTAATAGTTGTGTGATTAAGCAAATATATAAAATGAAGTAAATATGTAAATAAATATATATTAAAGGAAATTTAATACAAAATAATATAAAAAAGTTTTATCTTAACTCAAGTAAACTGGATACATAAATTAATGTAAAATTTGAAAATTTGAAAATTTAATTTATTGTATGCTTACATATATTTGATTTACAAATTGTGTTATATTCAATCCATATAAAAGAAACAAAAAGAACATATTCAAATTAATTGAAATGTAAATGTGTAATTGGGGAAAATATTAATGATTTTATTTTTTATTCTGATTGTTCATAGTGTTTTCTAAAAGTTTATACCATTAAACAAGCTGATTTGTACTTCTTTAAACTAAACAAAGGGAAAAATGTGAAGTTTTCATTATTTCAAAATTATCATGCTAATTTACCAGTCTGGCCCACTTCAGATTAAATTGTTATAATAATAATGTAATATTCATATTAATCTGTCAAGTTTTTCTCACTCTGATGTACTCACACCTCTTTCAATCATCTCCTGAAAAGTAGTGAAAAACCTTCGGTCACTCACTCCTAACATCTGAGGAGTGTGTTGTCGTGTTTGTCTAGATGGCTCCCTATCAACACTGAGCTGACACAGGCGGGGAACTGTGTACACTCATGATCAGACATGTTTGTAATCCTCCATGTGGGGTCCTAGAGGATGGTAAATCCGCTGTATGCTCGCGTCTGTGCCGCAGTCATCTGAGTGTGTGACTTCCTGTGTGACTCACTGATCACTGGACTCGCAATGGTGAGCATGTGACACACAACATGCAAACACACACGTGCTTCAAGACAGATTTGGGTAAAATCGCTTTAAGGAGAAGCTGACTTAATTTATTTGGACAGTATAAGAACTGTCAGTTGTTGTCAAATCTATCCGTATTACGTAAGCGACTCTTCATTTCTTTACCAGGCGCAAAAGTCAACGAATACAACCGAGTGTTATGTAGACAAATATACACAACCGTCCTTGTGACCTTGTGTAAGAAAACAGGCAGAGGTGAAAAACGTGAAGTGCTGTTACGTCATTTGCTGACTACATTATTCTCTGTCACCACAGACTGAGTTTCAGGGCTTTTTCCAGGATTCTTCCACTAAAAGTAGTCAGAAAGTACTGTGGTTTCAGAAGCAGTGCAATGCAGTAAATTGCACATGAATCAGATGAAAACAAGCCTAATGCAACCAAAGTGCCAGTTTGCATCAGTTGTTAATTCAGTGTTTCATGAGTAAACGACATTTATCCAGACAGATAAGATCAAATAATAAACAAAATATCAAACACTGATAATCATTCATAAAAAAAAGACTTGGTTATTAATACAAAGGTCTTAAAATATTTGAGACTCTAAATAGGGGTGAAGTATGAACTAAATATGCGTTAATGTCTACAATTTCTCTTTTATATAACCGCGACGATCTAATACACATAATATGCCAAAGTCTATTTCCTTGCTAAAAGAACAAATTGTTTTGCATTTCAATGCCCGATTAAGGTCAGGAATTAAACTGAATTATAATATTTTAAATTCTTTTGAGATTTCAAAGCCGTAAAAATAACTACAAGTCAAAATATGTCTCATATTCATCGCTGCCTTATGAATGTAAACTTAATCATCCATTCATATAGAAACTTATTCCAGCCCACCTTGGCTCTCTTTCCCAGCTTCTAATTTGCAAGAGCATTGATCCACAGGTTGCCACTCCACCATACTTCCAACACAGAGAGACAAGCAACCAATCACACTGAATTTAAAGAATTTAGAGACATAAACAGCGTACATGTTTTTGGTCTTTGGGAGGAAGCCAGAGAGCCTGGAGGGAACCCACACATACATGGGGAGAACACGTAAATTCCTCATCTGAAGTTAAAACGGGAACCTTCTCGCCGAACCCCACAACACAGTGACCAGTAACTTCCTGTCACAATCTCTGGGAAATAAGTTCAGGTCTGCGGGACGAGAGGCAGCCAGCAGAACTTAACTCAGGATTTTACTCAAAATGAACAGAAAATGCTGCCATGCAGGATGTTCAAAGAGCTAAATCAGGTAAGCTCCGTCTTGGACAATCCTGGGGGTTTTGGATGTTTCGCTGCTTTAAAGCTCCTGATTCAAATTACATGGACCCAATAGCTCATCAAACTCTGCTCAGTGGCTCATTGGAGTCGTAGGTAATCACACAGAATTTCCCCCCTTGCATAAACTTTACCAAATACAGCAAAGAAGAAGACGGAATGGCACTAAATTCAATTCCTGAAGACATTAATTGCCAGCCCCACCATCAGTTTCTTAAAAATTAATACAGCAGAATTTTTATTTTGTTTTTGTTATGGTTGTTCATGCCATTCCTTCTTGAAAATCCACCAAATCTAGATACTTTATTGTGCAGGAGGCTCTTTTTTCTACTCTCTCAGGTTGAACTGTACGTTTGTCTGTGCTAAAAGACACTCTTACATTTCTTCTCCAGATGTGGCTAGCTGACTAGCTTTTAAGCTGCCCTATCAGAGGAATTGTGACTTAAATAAACAACCACTGTTTTCCATCTCGTACTTCCTCTCAACATGAAAGCACAATAATGTGTTGTTGCTCCTGCATCTCATGAGCTTCGCTGTTCCTCTGTGTGGCTGCAACAGTTGGTGTGATTACCATCTGATCCAGTTAGCACACATCTCTCCATCTCTGTTAGACTGCACAATGAAATGATACCGTATAATAAAATGTTCTCTTGTATAATGTTGGTTGAAAGCTGTATGTGTTTGCAGAACTGACCATCTCATTTTGTCATTCAATATGGTGTTAACCAAAAAATATATTATTTAGAACGGATTAGAATAGAATAGAATAGATTAGAATAGAATAGATTAGAAAAGAATAGAATAGAATAGAATAGAATAGAATAGAATAGAATTTTGATTTTAGTGAATCCCAATATTTTCATTAATATTTTACATTATTTTTCTGCTTAGAATCCCAATAAACATGATGAACATTGTTACAGATATGTTTATTTAGTTCTTGTGACAAGAAGTGAAATATGATAAACATAATGAAGTTATATAATTATATTGATTAATACATAAGAAAAATGATATATCCTGGAAGATGAAGGTAAACTCAAGCAGGGCCCAATGGTTTCTGGCTCTTTATGTAGGATGATGAGGTGTTGCATTTCCTTGCAAACATTCAGAAAACATTCATATGGGTGTTTAACCACCAGTGTTGTTGTTGTGTTTTATGTTATTTACTATCCACATATACAACACGATTCAAGGTGCTTTACATAAAACATTAGAAATGTTTTGATATCAGTTGTTTTAATACTACAGACATGCTTAGGTTGATCCATGTTTTGCATTAAACTGGTCAATATTACACTGTGTGTTACACTGGGAACCCTCCGCACCGGGGGTTTGCCTGCCCAGTCTGCAGGGCTCCCTGACTGGATGCTTGGGGTCCTGCACTGCAGCCTAATGGCCGTGACCAAGATTGGCTCCCAGTTTGAATGGATATCCAAAATTACTGTTTCTTCATAAGAGCATCAAGCCAGAGATATCATTTTATTATGATTTATTATGTATTTGTACCTATAGTCTGTGAAGAGACTGAAAATAGAGAGTAAGTGAGAAAGAGTAGGTGTGTGCTTTTAATTTTTTTTTGTTTGTTTGTTTTTTTTGTTATTTGAAGCATTTAAACCCATCAAATTTGATTTGTGTTTATGAAAGTTTTAATCTGTGCAAACTTGTGCAAAATTCAGCCCTTTCTTAAAGTCCAGTGGTCTAAAGGAGAAAAATTTAAAGTAGAGTCAGTGTGTTGCTAACAGATGGACGGACAGATGGACAAAAGTAAGCCACCAAAAATCTAAGAAAAAGCTTAATTTTTTAATGTGGAGGCTCAAATTCAAGCTGGTGACTGAGCATTCAGAAAAAGAAAAAATGAGCTTCTGTTCTTTTGCCGATGTCTTCGTTCTAAAATATCTCCCGCATTTATGAGTTTCCATCCCAGCTCTTTTGCCCTGCCAGTAAGGGACAAATTGAGCATGTTATACTTGTCTCCGAGGTCTTTTAGCTTTACCGTTATCTGGACCTTCTGCTGCAAAGCCTCTTTTGTGAGTCTCGTGGTTTTCAATTCAACATTGAGCTCCTGGACTTCTTGCTCCAAGACTTTGTTCTCTGATAACCAGGAGAAAATTACATTCCACAGTTATATACGTTCATTAAAAAGGAGACTTGTAACTTTTATAATTGTGTCATTGTTACTTTGTAAACTGTATACATGTACAACTACTGTACATGCTCTACCATTCCTGGAGAATTTGGCCATGTAAGAAAAGTCAAGAACTACGTTGTTGAACGAACCAGTTTAACATGCTAGAGTTCAAGACTATTGGATTAAACTAATTTTTTCTGCATAAAAATACAAAACGGATTAACCCAACAAATATGAAACCAGATCTAACGACAAATATCGAGAATTTAAGGCAACACAGATCCAGCAACATCTGGGAGGAGAGCAGGCAAAACGCGCTGACTGTGCGAATGCATAATTCCTGACCCCCCACTAAAGCAAGAGATCAGACTGACATACTGATTAGATCAATTCTCTATATATCGTTGATATAAATGCCCATCAGGTAAAGCCATAGGATAGACTGTAGGTCCAGAGTGGGTTATGTCTGCAGAATAAGTTGTTATGACTATTAACACCACTTTAAAATGAACCACCATGAGGAACCATGGTTGCACCTAAAGCTGTCTCAACATAACGTCACGAACTGCTTAATAGTTCAGGCAGGATCCTGTGGTGCAACAGCATTGCTGTACTGCTAATTTAAACAGAGTTAAATGGAGCAATGAGCCGAAGCCAACAGAAAAAATTCAAAGACATAAAGATGCCTCACGCTGTTAAAGTGTTGAAGAGTTGCAGGTGATGATTCTCTCAGAGTTTATTACAAAAACAATCCCTGAAACATTACATTTAAATACATAATGAGTAGATTAATGTCCTTTCTTAACTTCAAACAGCTTTTTGCATAGAAAGCGATCCCTTAAATTATTCATCTAGGACCATGAAGCCATCTTGGGTGATTTTATTATATGCGTAAGCTCCCAATGATACACAATGTCCTTTTCCTCCCACCTATGCAGGCCATCAGTAAAGCACATGGTAAATTAACGAGCGCCCCCTCATCCCGGCTCAGTAACTCAATACAAGTCCTCCCACAGAATATCCGATCAATGTGGACACCCACATATCATCTTTATGACAATGTTCCTCTCAATATCCTCCCAACTGACATGTTTCTGAACGGGAAGAGTGACAGGGGCTGCACATGTGAGCAGATTTTTTTCTAAATGCATGCCCAAACAGTGTCACACATGTACTACACACAGTCATATTAAATATTCTGAACCTGATGAAGTGAATGCTGACACACATGCACATCCTGCACTCTTACATGCCTCCCCTAATGATTAGAAAGTAGGTCAAGGACAACTTTCCGTGAGAGCAAAGAAAAAAATAAAATCGGAGATGATACAGTTGCTTTGGCAGTACAATTTGTAACCCAACCACACATATAAGTACACACATTATTTACTGAGATAAATTTGAAAAAAGCTAAAATGCAGAATTAGTAAGTACATGCCATGACTTATGGGATGATGAACCATCGTCTGCAGCTAAATACTGAGTCTCTGACATCATTGAGGAGCTTTGGCTCACTCTTCTGTCCTATGCTGCCGCAGGTTTAAAGGCATTTATTTATGTACAGTTCTATCAAGCTCCCACTTAACCATATTGGTTTTGACAGGACCACCCCAACACCTCAGTGCATTTCTCTTTCAGCCACTGTCGCAGATTTGCTGCTGTATTAAGATCATGGAGGCTTCATTCACTGACAGTTCCAAGGACAATTTATTAAACCTATTTGTTTCACTAAAATGAGGCATTCACAAATATTTTCTTATGCTTGACTTTCTTTTTATTCGCTAAGAACAGATGCTACAAACTAATATCTTTTCATTTAAAAAAAGTCAGTAGGTATAAATTATAACAACTAGTTTTATTGGGAGACCCATTATAAACCTCTTTAATAACACCACTGACTAATCTTCAGGGTCACCAGGATGTTTTAATCAATTAGACACATCTGCATCTTACAGTAGAAGGACAGTGGATGTGTTTGGACACAGCAGGGGGCAAGTTGCTTTACAAACGATAGAAGGTGTGTATAGAGAGATAGGTCTTTCCATCCATCCATCAAGGCAAAATATTCTGTCAGGGAAAGCCACTTTGAAATAAAAAGGGAAGATGACCCAGTTTTCCACCAGCACTTGAATGTACCATGTGCACTCAAAGCTGGGAGGGTCCCAGAAGGGTCCCAGAAGCGTTAAAAGTGTCTCAAAACCTCTCGAGCACCTGTGAACTGATCTGTGGATGAATGCAGTTTGTCCGTATTTATTAGTTTATTGAAGGATTTGTCTGTGTAGACCTCCTTTTGAACATGAAAGTATGGGATTTGTCAGGTTGAACGTAAGAAATTTATCAATTGTTGTGCATTTTTCTCATTTATGCATGTGTATATTTATTTCATGTGCATAATTTCTCGATACTTGTGTGTGCTTTCAAACACATATTAGCAAATGACCAAAGCTATGAACAAAATGGTTTAAATTATTCTCTAGTTTGAAGTATAGCACATCCTCCCACCTCCAAGATATCATCTAGCAATGCAGTGCTTCCATCTGCCCTTATTTTGTTGTACCAGACTGCAATACAGCCAGCCCTGTTCAATTCCTCTAATAACCCTAATCCTCAGCGGAGAGAAGTGGAGAGAGGTGGAGTGGAGGTAAGAGCACTACCATCAAGTCTCGTCTCACTACAGCTGCATCTGTAGCCTCTGCCGCAGTGACGAGGAGCAGGGAGAGAGGAGGGGAAAGGTGAGGTGGTAGGATGTGAGTGGAGTAAGGGAGGAGATGCTGATGATGTGTGTAAATGCCCACTCTTTACCATAACACACTCAATCAGCAGAATTTTTCTGCACTAACTCTAATCAGGTCTGCGGAGCTCAGGTCCTCCTTTATGAAGGCCTCTTGTCTATTGTTTCATTAGGAGTGTTTGCTGAGCCGTGTGATCTAGGACAGGGCATTAGAGAGGCGAATAATAACTCCGAGCATGAAGGAGGTGCCTTCAGGGCCAACTTCAAAAACTGTGCCACTTCTTTAGCAGGGGCAGGAGGAGGCAGGCGCAGCAGCAGTAACAAATAAGGACAGTGAGGTAAGTTTTCTGAAGGTTTATGCACGTGAGTTTGAATAAATACATCTCGATCATGGGTTCTGGGACTGTGAGACTTTGGATTCCCCTTCTGACAAACTGTTAGAACATCATCTTCCAATGTTCATTTCAACAGATATCATCACTTCTAATATTTATCGGAATATGTTTACCTGTTAAATAGAAGATAATATTCTATTATAAGGTAATATGCTGCAGTGCCTCTTGTAATATTCTTCCTAAATCAATTGATTTTAGCCCCTCTCTTAAATATCTCCTTCCAGAAAGAACCAGTTTATTCTGACTGATGAGCTGATTGGTCTAAAAGGTTTCCCTTCTTCTAGCATACCAAACTCGCTGCTATAAGTTAGGACTGTCAGAAAGCTGTTTCAGTCAGTGTTTTCTGCAGGAATCCTTCTCAGTGAACCTCAGGCTTTGTTAGATTGCCGATTGTTTGAATTCCCAAAAAGAAAAATTTAACACAATTTAGGAATTTAATATCCCATTAAGTATGACATGTCTTCTTGCAATTGAAGACACAGACAAGAGTGGTATTTTGAGAGTGTAATGATTTTAAGCTGTACATTCAGAAATGATCTCTATGATTTTATGCTACGATTTCAGCATAAACCTTGATAAAAAAAAGACATCATTTATATGTTGTTTCCAAGGATTCAGCCTTTCTTCTCAGCAGATCTTAAGCTACAGTTGTCCAGGCTTTCTGAGGCTTTTTCAATGTTTTTTTTATTTCATTGACTGTTTTCCACTCCTTTTTAATCGAGTCCTTGTACTTGATCATTTCAAGTGGAATGGGTTTTATTTTTCAAGCTTTAACAATGATCTATGAATCATCCAAGCATAAAAACAGCTCTGAACTCCAGAGATAAACCAATACCGAGTCTACACATAATGGACAATTTACCAAAGAACCAAATCTAAACTGCATCTTTAAGCGCTTTGTTATAGAAACAATCATTTGTTTTAAAATAAAAAGGGTGCACAACACATAGAGGGTGAATATTCTGTGTTTTTCAGCACAGAGCATTCATCACATTCTTTGTCCAAATGCAAAACTTTTATCTGTGATATGAACCAAATAAATGATTCAATGCGAGTACTTTGTTCTCCGTCATTTGGATATTGAGATGTGTCCTGTTTTTTGTTTTTTGTTTGTTTTGACCGGTTTTGCAGTTGTTGGATTTTGGGTCTAGCACTCCTCAAAGGATTTAGAAGAAGCACAGCTTCTTCCCCTCTTTTTCCTTCCTTCAGTCATTTGTTTTAATTTTTCCTGCTGCATCTTTTAAAAGTTACAAGACGATGACAAATATCGGCAAGTTTATTTATAGATCTAAAATACAAAACAATATAAAAGTAATATTTTTTGTCCATTAAATTGATTCCCAGAGAGCAATGAGCCATAGACTTTTTATCAAAGCTATCAGAAATAGTCTCCATGGAAGGATGGCTGTCAAGGAGCTATTCTGAAGGAAGGGAAATGGGGAGAAAAGGCTGACACCAAATGACACCAGAACGGGAGTAAAAAATTTGTTGGAATAGGTCTATTGCAGTGACAACTCCTCTCCAGAGCTTTAATGTCATTATTATTACAGCAGTGTGGAATCATCTTGACACAGAACAGAAGAAAAGCCAAGGTCCAAAGAAGAGCTTTAGAAACTTCTTCAAGTGAAGATCTATTTCTGGAGACTAAATTACGGGAAAGCGTGTCTCTAATGGCTAGGACGGTTCAGGCAGTATTGAAAAATAAAATGATTATATCAAAAATAGTCTTTCAAGTTTCTATGAGGCAACTGTTTTTGCTTTATAAACATGTTTTTGTCTTCATGTTTCAACAACTGGCTGCCCCCTACTGTCTGCTTCTCTGACAATGTGAATCGACAGATGTGGCAGGTGCTGAAAATATTTGCATGGTTCTGTAAAATGTATTCACAGTCAAAACTGAAGATTGAGATAGCCTCTGCAAGTCAACGTGATGCAAAGTGTGTTACAATTACGGATCCAAACTTCCTCACTTGCAGAAATCCCTGAGGCTCCCTTATTCCAACATTTTGGTAAATCATCGGACCAAATTGCAATAACAAACTCTAAGAAATCTATGATCATTTGCATATATTTGTCCTTTAAGCTCCTTTGGTTCCTTTGCCACATGCCTCTTTAAATTGCCTTCAACACAACACACCATGCTCAAGAAGGAGTGCCTCACACTGTAAAACCTTGCAAAACAAATTTTCTTACCTTTGGAGAAAACGGTGGTCCTAGGAGTGACATCCAGTTCCAAAGATGGGCTGAAGGGAAAGGCCCACAGCTGCGACAGCCTGGTGAGGAGTATGAGGAGCAGCAGCATCTCCAGGAGGGGCTGAACCGATCGCTGGTCCATAGTTCACTCGCTGACCTGGGTCCTGCTTTGCTTGCACTCAGTTTGTTGGATACTAAGTTTTTAAGTGTGCAAAGTGTGCGATTCAGGTCCAACAGCAAGGCAGGTGTCTGTGCAGTGAGGGAAAAAAAACAGAATTAGACTGTTACAGAAATTCTCCAAATTTCTAATTTCTAAATAAGTTGTTGTTGTATATAGATGGAACAGAAACTGAGTCATTTAGAATAAAAAAGAACATTTCCAGAACAAAGACTTAAAAAATATTATGAGGATCCCACTATTCAGAATATAAGCACTTAAAACTGTTTCAATTATTTTACCTATACCTATAAAGAGTAACTGCAGATATTAAAATGATCAAACGAGTGTATTTCAGGAGTAGCAGTGAGTCATCTTTTTCTACCATCAGTGTTGATATTGAGTGATGAAGAAGAACTGAACACGTCATGACTACATCAGTGAATAAAAATAGAGCTGTAATTATGCCTTTAGGTTTCAAAACATCAACAATTAACTCTAATGAAGAGATGTCAGGCATAAATTTCTTATTCCAAAGTGGCAACACAATCACCTAAATTACTTGCTGACATGCATCGTCGCTTTCTGATTACAAACAATTATCCAAAGAGAGTGACTAAGGTGCTGTTACATAAAAGGAAGAGGCAGTTTAAATAATGTGGCCCTATGATGTGATATTCCAACACCGAACTTCAGCTCTTAATTAGCCGTGTGCACAGTGGAGCAGCATGATGGATAATCAAGAGATTAGGCCCCGTGCCATCAGCACAATCTCCGCTTGGCTGCCTGTTCTCAGGCGCTGTCACTGATCAAAGGGTCAACAATGTGAATCTTGCTCTGCTGCACGGTGGCACTGGTAAATTCCCAGCTCAGTCTCCACGGCTGCTGGTGCTAATCTCTCGCAGCATGAAGCACAATGAGGCCAGTGACCGCGCTGTTAGCAGCTTGGGTCCTATACCCTGAAACTAACTGGTAAAATGACAAGAGGCAGTTAACCAAGTCAACAGAGTAATAACATATTGAAGGAAAAACCAAAATGAAGTGTCTACGTTGGTTTTTTAAGCAGTTTCATGACACTTTTTCCTTGATTCTACAAGATAATGGAACTCTAATAAGGGGATGGAGCACCATCCTGTCAAAAGATGTACCCTAATTTGCAGTTTTAATGATGCATGGCGTGAGGGTCAAAAATCTCCTTTTCAATTAGGATGAGATGAGCCGACATCAAGCCTGATTCACATCAATTTCACATTCATTAAACTCATACCTCGTTGTCTTATGGATGGAGGTCATCCTGAAAGATCACTCCCATCCAGACAGAAACACATCATCAAAGAATCAAGGTGATGACTCACAACCACTTGCATTGATTGACCATGAGCTATCCATCTAAGTGGACCCAAAATATGTCAACACAATGGCACAACATAACAGAGGTCTCGCATTTGAGTTATGTGTGACATCCGTGTCTTTGTTTCATAAAACCTGTGATGGCTATGATAGACTGAAAAGTGTTTAGCTGGGTTGAGGGAGACAGCTGAGAAGCCAGTATAGATTGATGTGTTTAAAACCTGTAAACCTTGAATTAAGGCAATTTTTTCAACAACAGTTAACATTCAAAACCATTGAAATATTCTTAGTGTTGTTGAACTGCTTCTTCTTTTAATAGGTTAGACCCCAGATTACTGAATATATGTTAACCAGTTTCATATAATAAGAATATTCTAGTGATTCTAATATATTAAGTTGTTGCAAAACTATATGAACCCAAAATAGACCAATAGACCCTTGGTTGTACAAGAATAAGGGACTCACTAGAAGCTTCCTGCACATGCCCAGTAGAAGTTTGTCTCTTTTTCTTTGCTGTGTTCAAGCTTAATAATTTCTGCAAGGGCCTTTATGTAATAGCAGATTTCAGTTCTCTCCAAAGATTTTCAATAAGATTTACAGTAGGTGAAGACTACGGCTGCCGGCTCAAAACACTGACAAAAAAAAGGTTCAGACATTGTTTTGTGTGCTTCAGTGGATGCCTTCCTGAAAGACCCAACACCTTCGCCTCAGACCTTGTTTCCTGACACTGGAGAAAACATTTAATTTTCAAATCCCTTAATAATCTTCTAATTTCATTATTGCTTTGGTACTTTCAGTGCCTCCAGTGCCAGAGGCAGAAAAATAGCTCCTGTAGTATCAAAGCACCTTTATATTGTAGGAAAGGAAGTTGCCTATAAATCAACTGATGCTCTTAATCTCCAAACAGCCCCTTCTTTAATTTCCTCAGGATAAGAATTCATGCATAAATCTTTTACAAACATAAGAGGATGCATTTTCTCTTTATCCATGGAGACCTTTTTGATTTGTTATGAGCTAAAACCATTGCTCCAGCTTGCTCTGAACGTCCTCGGATGATTGCTGTTTTTTTCTCACACTCCACATCATCCTTACAGACTTCCCCCACTGAACTTATTTTCAAAACTATAACCAGAATCCTACAAGTGCACTGGACAGTTTTTGTGTGCACATCGTCTTCAACCTGGTCCTTCCCCTATTTCGCTACAGTTTAACGTTGCATTTGAAGGCCTTGGTGGTGAGAAGTTGGAATTTTGGTGTTTACTTGGCAGGCTGCCTTTTTGATAACTTTACCCCAGTTTCCAAATAGAAATCTGATTCGCTGTGGCATCTTCCTTGATTGATTGATGAAATAAAGAAAACGTGATGTGGTGCAGTCAGAGTGCAAGGTCATAAACTGTAACGTTGTAACATTATAGATGTCTGTGGGTAAGTTATAATGACAGGATTAGGCTAAAAATGTGTCTTACCTGTGAAAAAAATAATACCCTGTTGTTTAGATTGTGAGGTACGCAAGTTTCTACAGTTGTAAGCTGCACAATGTTGAGGGATTTTTGCTGTGATGAGACCTCACGTGTGGTCTCACAACACTGTGCTCTCACTCTACCATGGCCGTGAAAATAGGGGGAGGGGCCAATCTAGCCTCCTAATGTCTATGAGCTGCACACCCCCCACCGTTTACTACACTGCTTCTTCATGTCTCTTTCTGAGAATGGACATTATCATGGTCTCATCCACCATTGCCATATTTCTTATTGTCTAACATCAGAACCTGTAACTGAGCATGAACCATAGGCATGAACCCTGCACTGTAGTCTAGAGCAGTGGTTCCCAAATTGTGGGTCTGGACCCACATGTGGGTCACAAGATCATTTCAGGGGGTCACCAGATAATTGTGAAAACTATATAACCTCTTGTTATCCAATAAAACTGGGATTTTTATCATGGCTGTCAAATTAAGCCATTAATGAAGAAAAATCCACATTAATCTTCCTTATTTACAGTATGAAGACAGATCGTTTTCAAGCCCTATATTTAGTGGATCCTGCAGGACTGATATATAACAGATAATGGCATCGTGAAAGGGAGGATCACAAACACCCGTATATGTCATCTTGTGGGTCAAAATTGTTCAAAACCTCTGGGAACCACTGCTTTATATTCCAGACTGGCAACAGTGCCAATGTAAAGGATGCATGGGAGTACGTGGACAGGCTAACCTATTGAAATAAATCTTTGTGAAGTACCTAAAGATGAATATTAACAAAACATAGAGTTTAAATCCCTGGGTAGTGTAAATTTTGGTCACATTGTCACTATGGAGTCCTTATCTGGGACTTTCTGGTTAAATAAAAGTTTAAAAAATAAAAAATCTGTTCGTAAGTTCCAAAATTCACTTTTTCTTTAGAACAGTTATGTTTTTCAAAAAGGTCAGCTTAAAAAGTTTAGAAAAAAACACCTTTTCTTGTCCTATAATTCAACCATACTCCTTGTTTTCATGCCGTGTTTCAGCGTGCTTTGTTTCACACCTGGTGCCTGATGATTGCCATCACCTGTTTTTCATTTCTCATGACTTCCCTCAGTATTTACAGTATTCCCCCTGGTTTCCCGTAATCTACATAAAAGCCTTTTCACTGTTTTTTCATCCTGTACCTTCTCTGTTGTAGTTCTGTCTTTTTACATTTTCTTGTCTACTTTTCTTTTTTATCTGTTCCTCTATCAATACATTTATCAAAGTTTCTCTGTTTTACATTTGCCTGACTTGTAACACTGCCACTGTTTGGCTCCTTCAACGACACCATCACAATTATGAAAATGAGAGAACATTCAGACTTGTTAAACATGACAAAGCAATCATCAATTCATCGACTGAGGCTTGAACACCTGAGCAAATTCAAACATTTGCTTCATACTGACTGCTTTCCTCTTCATTGAGAGGACATAAACATCAAGAGTGATAATTGATTTACTTTTGTGTTTTTTTTTTTATTTCCCCTTCATGAAAGCCTTTTTGTTCTTGTTGGATAACTTACCACAATGAAAGATGAAGGAGAAATAACCGGGGTCTGGCTAATTCCTTTTATCTTCTCCACTGCAGCTCCACACCTCCAGCTTGTGTTTTTAAACACTTAAGCCCTTCGAATCCAAGCAAAACTGGCAAAAATTCAGTCTTCACACAGCTCCCTCTAGAGCCAAGAAAACTTTCTCACACCGGCATTACACCTCCCCAAAAGCTGTAAACAAACTTTGATTATGAAAACCAGAGCAGTTTCCCTTCAATATTCCACGTGAAGAGAAATTCGGAGTGCGAGGTGATTCCTGTGGGAAGACCGCTTCAAAGAGCGCCTCAAGAACAACAGTTTGACTAAACTGGCGAAACAGAGAACTTCAGATGAACGCTGGTGGTTGTGGTTTTGTCATCTGCTGCTCTCACGTATAACACAACAAGCGTCGGTGTCTGAACACATCTGCATGGATACTGTGTGTGCTGTTAGCCGGGGTGATGACAACATTGTGTTGTCAGTCCTATGAAAGCATGACAACTCCAGAAGGGAAAGGAAAGGTAAACACATCCACCCCGACGGCCACACTTTTTATATAACATGCACAATGGGAGAAAAAGAATCAAACAAAACAGCAGGCAGCAGCTCAGACTCCTCTTTCTCAGCTTTTTCCTGATTATTGATCCACAGAACTGAACAAATTTGAAGGGAAACTTCAGCCTGATTTCAGTGATGGTGAGTCTTTGTGCTCATCTGACAGTCTGAAATAAAGTCATGAAGGTTGTAAAATGTTTGCAGAGTGGCATCTGCCAGGCAGTGCAGAATGATTAGCACCCTTACACCTTACACTGTGTTTCTGCTTTTATTGGATTATCTCTGCCTGACTATATTAATGTTTTTTTAAATCCTGCATTAATGTCATAGAGCTAAACCATAAACGTGATTACTCACACTCTGTGGGCCAGCTTTTCTGCGATGTGGATATAAATATAAATAATCACATTGAAGAGATATTAAAGCGACGGATGGCCTGTTTTCTGCCAAGGTCATGCAACACATTCGCAAATAAGAAAATGTAATGACTGCTTGGGGTTCAAAGTCTAAAGAGAGTTTTAAAATTCAAAAAGGCTTTCCGTCTGCCTGCTGCTTGCACTAGTTTTTACATCATCCACTGTGTTTGATGGCAGAAATTTCTCAAGACTGAAGATGAAGCACTTCCTATAACCATTCATAATTCAGAGCCGTAAACATTTGGATGATATGAAACTCATTTTGATTTACACATCAGCTGAATAATCAAATAAAGTTCATTTAAGGCACAGTGAGGAAATGAATCTAAAGTGCACTTTTAAATGGTCACTTCTGCTGTTTTTTCATTTAGAAACACATTTCACACAACAAATTATAACATTTATAGAAACCAGTGTGCTGCTCTCAGGGCTGATCAGACTCAGACAGCAGACATGAGTCACTTCACACATTATTGCAATTTTCTACCAGCATATGGCATTAATGGTTCACAAATGAACGAATCACTCTCTTTTCTGTGCTGATTTCAGCCTGTTATAGGGAACTTATCGGTTCTCTCTTTCTGAATTTAAATGTACATTTCTAATAAATGTAAATTTGTATGCTACATTGATGATTGGTACTATTTGACAAAGTCATCTTAACATCCATAGTAAAATGCCCATCCTGTCATGGTCGCCGGGGGGGCAGTAACTAGCTATAGGCTGCTATAGGCAAGAGGCAGGTTGCACCTTTATTACCAAATTCCTTTGATAGTTCATTGTAAACTTTATTCTGACTTTATTAATGACAGTGTGCTAAAGTCAAATTAAGCATTTAATAATGTGGAATTATTTGCTGTTCATCTGAATGGGCTGTTTTTTTCTGTTATTTCAGAACAAAAATTTAAGTTTTTACACATAAACTTATAATAAATATAGGATAATTAAGTTAAGTAACATTAAATATGATTTTAAAAAATACTTTGATTTGCAGGTTGCTATAAATTTAACTAAAAAAAACAAGTAGGCTATATTAATCTGACAAACAAAAACACAAAATTGATGATAAATGTGAAATTAAGTTAGATAATTGAGTTATTATTGTCAGCACTGTCTAACTTTAATACTGTTCAGATAAAAACCTTTCTATCTAATAACAGCACAGTTAAGTCTATCTTACAGTAAGATACTTTTTCTCAATATCGAAGGTTTTTTTCTGGCCAGCTAACTCAATTACCAAACGATACCAGCCGTCCGCGAGCGCTGATCCCATAGACATCTACCTCACGCGCACCTGTCCGACCTGAGCTGCAGCAGCGAGGGGGTAAAACAGCACAGCTCACAGTTCAGTCACCTTCGCACGAGCAGCCATGAATTAATGCATGTCCAGCAGGAAAAGTGCAGGAACCTAACGACGCGGTAAAAGACGTCACGTGGTGTGGCCACATGTAGAAAAACGACTCACCTGCTTTTGGGTCTTTGTTTTTGTCTTCTAGTATCCTCTGAACCGTCCTTTATGCAACCGAACACCGAACTGCTCTGCTCCTGCTGCAACTGCAGCAGTTCCCCAAATGTTGAAACACCAAGTCCCCCTCCTTCCTCCACAACACACACTCTCCCTCCCTCACACACACACACACCGTTCGACACAATATTTTCCTCGTGCAGCCTGTTTTCGTGGTTTATGATTTTATATTGTTTGCTGAATTTTGTCAGTCTTTTTTCAATATTGCATAATCCACTTTAGAATACTTCATATGCATTGCAAAAGTGTTTCTTTTTAACTCTTTAAAGGCTGGCCCCAGAAATAATCTTATAATTATCTTTTAATCTAAAGTCGTTATTTTGCCCTTTGGCTTCATGTAAAAACCAGCAAACAAGTTGTTTTTTTTTGTTGTTGTTGTTTTTGTTTTTTTTGCATAAACAGGCTATATTACGACATGCTCTCTTAGAATTATTGTAGTGCAAAAGGTAACCAAGAGGGAGCTAAATACAAATCAAATTGAATAGAACAGGGCTTTACCATATGGTGATATAGTAGGTCACAGGAACTGAATCAGTTATGATACCCACAGTGTAATAACTTGCAAGGAAATGCAATAATGTATCAAAATCAAATGCATCAAAATTTCTTAAATCTCATTAAGTAATCCCAAGTAAATGTTTCCATGCCACTTGAAGAACTTTCCATAACTCTTCTTTGGATATTGGTTGCTTTTTTGTTCCAATCTGTTGTCAAGATTGTCCTAAACAGCTTCAGTAATGTTTACGTCTAGGCTCTGTGAAGGATTCATCACTCCATGAGATCGGTTGTCACTAATTCCTGTCCAGATCTTTTATCATTTCAGCCTTTTCTCTGTTTCCCTTAAATATCTCTTTTTGACAGTTTCTCTTCTCAGCAAACCCTCTCTGATGAGGTTTCAGTAAACAGTAGATGGATCAACTGAAGGTCCGGTTGTCTGTTAGGCTTGAATGATTCATCGATCGGTGTCTTGAATGATTCATAGATCAATGTCAAGTGGCTTAACAAACAACACATTCATCTGACAATGCTCAGGTACAAAGACTGGACAGAAAGTGATTCAAAAAGCAGCCAGTGTCAAAATAAAAAAACATTGTTGACCTTCAGAAAGCCTGGAAAACTACTGCTCAACAGCACTACAGAAGCTTACAAGAGAATCTGGCTCCTAAAAGAAATATAGAGTGCACAAGACTGTTGCATGACTGTATATCTCTCTAGAATTGAAGACTTTATGATAATGTTCTTTATGGAAGAGCTGATTTTTATATATTTAGCACATATAAAGCAGCCTTGTTACACAGTCATGAAGCTTCATGCAGAATAGATGCAAATCCGAGCAATATTTTAGGAATACATAAAACAATATCAAGATCAGATGAATAATTCCAAATTTAAAGCTTGTTCATATTTATTTTGAGGATAATATGCAAATCTACAAGTGCTGTGGTGTCATTACATCTAATCTATAACCCTGATCTGTTGGTGACCTCTGCTGGAAAAGACCTGGAAAGACAAAATAAAAATTCTCTATCATGCTGCAAATACTGTACTTGTCTCCAACTATTATCTGTGCTGCCCCTTGTTATGGCAGGCCTCCCACAGGTGGTCCTTCCTCAGCTGGACTCTCGGTAACCTTGCCATATCTTGATTCTTGTTTGATGTTACTTACTTTTGAATTTAGAGTCTCATAAGAATGTTCTTAGACTTTCCTTTTTGGATACATTTTCTCCAACTTAATTACTGGACTTTGGACTTCTTTAAACCATGTGAGCTTTTTTATTATGTGGGAGGAGTATGGACGGTCCTCTTTTGGAACTGGATAAAGGAGCTTGCAGATTGTATTAGTGTGGAAAGACTAATATAAATATATTGCCAAAGGGATACGACTATTCATTCCATTATATATTTAAATGAATGGATGAATGAATGAATATTTGTAGAGTTTTTCTTTTGTTTTGGATTTATTTGATCTTTTTCGGTTGGATATTTACTTTTTTTGTTGATGTTTTTACAACATAAAAATAATCTTAAAAAATCTACCCATGTCAAAATTAATGAACATGCAGTATTAAAAAGAAATTGATTAATTATCAATAAATTATTTCATGATGACCAAGTAGTGATAGACCAATGGGCATTGCAATGTAACATTTGGGCAGCAGGGGGCGCTGCAACCCTGCTCTGTTTGTTTCCAATGCTGGGAAACCCCTTTACAAATCCACACTACAGGCGTCACTGGTGTGGGTAACCAGTAGTTATCATGACGTGTTCTGTCTGGGACTGAGACAGCGCCGCCGCCGATCCAGCAAACCGGCTTCAGGACGGTTTAAACGCGGTGTTTTCTGTCTCTATCGCTGCTTTTGTTCTCGGCATGCAACACGTATTCGCTCATTTGTGAGTATACTTTCGGCTAGCTTTGAATTTACCTCGGTCTGATAGCGTTAACCAGTTAGCTAATGCTAGCATTTACTAGGCAAGCTAGCGATATCCGGCAGCAGCTAACAACAAATCCATAATCGATAGTCATATGAGATAGCTTATCGACCTGATTAGCTAACTTCATGAGGTGTTGGACGCTAGTTTCAGTGATAATTGTCAAAAAGAGAATAATCTATCAACCAAAAGGGTTATTAGTGCGCTAACTAGCTAGTTACTATGGTAAGATCAGTATTATTGATTTTTCATGCTTTAAAAGAAGCCAAAGTCCAGTGTTGGAAATTATTCAGCCCTCTTTATACTTTGGTTTATTAGCACACAAACTTTTACAGTGTTGCGTGATCATGCTCCCTTTTATTGCCTGAAAGTTTGTTTTTGAGTGTTTTTTTATTTGTTTTTCTGTAGCATGTCTAAAGGTATCTTTTACAGGATTATTCTCAAGCATTTGTATCATAACTCCAGATGCTCTAAGTGGTAAATTGGCTGGTTTCCTTTTATCGTTGTGGGATCAGATGTCATTATACTTGGCCATGCCATCTTTTTTATCCTTCTGGGTAAACAACAGCAGGTACATCCTTGTTTCCCAGCCACAAGGGGAAACTTCTCTAAAGATTTTGTGCCGGAGGAGACTTGAATTGGATATTTGTATGTGTTATTTCGCCTTGTTGCCTGCTGACAAATAACCACTTCTGATTTTGGTACGATACCTGCAGCCTAGAGATGTGATATGACACCGCCAGCCGTGAGTCCCTGGATGTTGGATCTGATAGGAAAAGGATTTTTGTTTCATCTGGAAAGGGTTCGCCCGCGTCCTATTTTGTTAACAATCATCTGTGCCTAGATACTAACCTGTTGTTTGCTCTGACAGAATATATCACATCACCTTTAGACTTCAAATTTGAGATATAATAGGTTTTCTCCTCTGAGGATCTGAGAATGTTTATTGTTTGTGGCAAGTTAAGAGGTAAAAGAAAAAACTTAGTTGTTTCCTTTTTGTATGTGAGTGAATTCTTCTCCTGAGGGGGTTGCATATGCAAAACACACTTGGGATTTCTACAGGGAAGTGAAACAAGTAATTAGTAAAACTGCGCAGGACGTGTGTTGCCCTCCGTTTGAGTGAAAAGACAGTAATTCACAGGATGGTTGGTTTAAAGTTAGTGTTTGTGTTTCAAAGCGGATGCTGTGCCTTCAGCTTTACAGAAAGTCTAAATTATGTGGCGTTTCACATTGTGTTGCGCATTGAAAGTACTGTCACAGCTCATTGTTAAACGTGGCACCTATGTGTGATAAAGCGCTGCAAAAATACACAAGTTAGACCTTTCTTTTGTACATTTATTGTAATTTTTTATGATGGTCAGAAAAATGGATGAGAAATTACTGTGTTAGGCACATAACCCAGCTGGGTTTGAAGCAGTAGAGGAAAGAAAACAAGTTAGTTACCCTACGGCTAACTAAATTTAATGAGTACTTACTGTGCCTTCGCTTGAAAAGCAGAACTCCTCCAGTCAACGTCAACTTTGTGGTGAGACAGCTGCAGGAAGGTTAATATTATCGTTGGCTCTCTGTGCCACTAAGAATATACACCAGTTTCTCCTACATCTCAAAAAATCTGTCTGTCCTTCATGTTAAACATGACGGGAATATATAATTGTTGTTTCACTCACAACTAAAAATATCTCTCAATGTGATTTTGCAGGCTAAAATGAGGTGGTGACCCCCCGCATCGGCTAGGCCAAGAGATGATAGCAGCTTGGTACAAAGAAAGGCCGGAGTAGAGTAAAGAATGGGAAGGAGCGCTGGGGGCTGCTGGCAAAGTGTTTTCTCCACCGCTGTACTGTACGGCTCATTGGCCCTGTTTACCTCCATCCTGCACAATGTCTTCCTGCTTTACTACGTGGAGACATTTGTGTCCATCTATAAGATTGATAAAATCTCCTTCTGGGTGGGAGAGGTGAGTAAAGAACAGCTAACAATTGGATATTATGTATGTGAGACAGCCAGACCGCATCCTAATGCTAATGTAGTTTATATCATATCCATTTAGGTCTTTTAACCCATTTTCTCTCCTGCTCCATAGACAGTTTTTCTCATCTGGAACAGCCTGAATGACCCTCTCTTCGGCTGGCTGAGTGACCGCGCCTTCCTCAGCTCCCCTCAGTAAGCGGCTGCATCTGCTCTTCGCTTTAAACCAGAAAAAAACAGGCAGATTAATCAGGTTACAAATAAAAACTTGGATTTTCTTCACACTCCCTTTCTTGTTTTACTTTAATATAAGAACCTTGTTATAGGAGTAGCTTCCTTTTACCTCATTTCCACCAACGAGGAGCTGGTGCTGGTGCCAGAGCCAGAGCTTAGTTGCTTCAACTCTGGTGCTTCTGAAGAACCGGTTTTGTTTTCCACCAAAAAGAGCCGGCCGGTGCTGCGTCATTACGTCATATTTATCCAAGGCGCTGCGTGTTTGGGCTGTCGGCCGGTTTCCAAAAACAGAATATAATAA
>JAVQJG010025801.1:0-29497 GCA_036024015.1 Craterocephalus amniculus
ATCTATCTATCTATCTATCTATCTATCTTGTGTTGATTCTAGTCGTGCTGGGTGTTAGAAAATAGAAATCGCCCATAAACTGATTTTTTTTTTTTTTTACACTGCTTCGCATGAAATTATTTTGAAAGTATAATTTATTCTATATAGAAGATGCATTGTAAATCTTCTCATAGCATTTGGTCAAAAGAGGTTAAAAGAGGAAAGTTTCTCAAAGCCAAAATTATTCCAACTTCATGGGGGATCAGGTGAAATAACCTATGAGTGATGCATGTACAGCTAAAGTATTAACTAAGTACCTGTACTTTGTGCTGTATGTATAATAAAAGAAACACCCATAATAACATGCAATTAATATCTGTTACTGCAGGAATGAATAAGCACAAGGAAACAGGTCAAAGTGGAGATCAGGAGGAGCTGACTGAACTGGTTTGTCAGGAATCTGATCTCCAAGATGGACAGTGAGTCATAACCTTTCTTCCTATTGGAAAAATAAGTTTCTTTTCTACCGTGGCTCTATCACGAGTCACACAAAACTTGACCTCTTCTGTGCCTTTGGGCGTTTTTTTTTTATAATGAAGAATGAGAGAAGTTGCTGTGGGGGATCAGAAGGTGTTACTGGTGCGAACCCGAGGTCAGTACAGCGCTGTTGGAAGCAAGTGCTCTCATTACAATGCCCCCCTGATTAAAGGTAAAACTCTCCTTTACTTATGGCTTTTTTCACTCTTTTTTGTGAATGTTTAAGCTCATATCTAATACAATGACTTTGCAGGAGCACTGGTTGGTGAGAGAGTGAGATGTCCTTTTCATGGCGCCTGCTTTAATGTGAGAACTGGAGATATTGAGGAGTATCCAGGTTTGGACTCTCTACCATGTTATAAGGTAAAACAACATTTTTTCTCATTATTTTTGTAAAATAGCTCCTCCTTATACAAGAGTAAGTCAGACAGATTATCTTTCAGATGAGTTGCATTTGTGTTATTTTAGTTGCTTCAGTGGATTTAATTACACCAACCCATACACATTGTGCCTTTGAAACTCATTTACTGAAAGCTCTAGCTCAACCTCACTACATTTCTTGCTTTTAAGAAGTGGCTGTTTTAATCATCCTTTTGCTTAAGCTCCATTCTGCATTTACAGAAATATTGTTTTTTCTTTTTTGACAGGTCAACGTTGAGGATGGCAAAGTTTATGTTTCCATCAATAAAAAGGTGAGTGACATAAATAATGTGCACTTAAAATGAACCAAGCGCACTTTCATGTAGTATTAAAAATCACCATTTCTTCCTGTTAGTATCTGTCTCAGTCTAAAAGGGTGAAGGAGATGTGCACGATTCAACCAGACACCAAACACACCATTCTGCTTGTAGGAGGAGGTGAGATCTGACATTTAATCTGACAGCCTGAACACTTTAAGGAAACAGGTTAAGTCTTTTTTCATAAGTTGACATGACTTTATTTTAATCATTTGTCAGACACCATTTTTCCCAATCATTTCAAAGATGCAAACATACAACTCTTCTTTAGGCTATGTATTGACTGATCAGTTCACAGATCTGACTCCACCCTTTTTTCATTGTCTTTTGGTTCAGCCAGAAAGCTCAGCTGGTGGTCATGTGCTCAGCTGCTTGAAAGGTCAGGCGGCTGTCAGCACTTCTGTCTGCAGTGGTGCTGCTATGCTCATGCAGCATTGGTATCAACACTTTTGCAAATGAAAATCTAAATAGACACTAAGTTTTAGTATCATTTAGCGTCTGGCAGGCATTCTTTGAGCACCCCAGTCTGAGACCAGTTCTGCTGGTGGACAAGGTCTGGAGCCTCAAGGGAGCCATATCTTTACTGTATCAAAAATAGTATGAAGTATCAAGCATTTTCTGATTGTATCAAGCTTGTATTTTTGTATTGTTGCAACCTTAATTAGTACTGATTCCTCTTTTGGCTGCAGTACTTTGTGACCAGTTCTGTGGCTAATGCATTCATCATGGAACTCAAATTTCCATCTTCTGACTAGAAAAAACTAAACATGACAAGGGAAACACCAACAAAAAGCTGAAGTCGTATTAATGGTTGGGCCATGCTGGATTATTCTGTGACATCAGGGTGGAAATCTGAACATTTATTTGTGATTTCAGGCCCTGCCTCTCTGGTTTGCGCTGAGACACTTCGACAGAACTGCTACCAGGGGCGCATTATGATCATAACCAAAGACAGCTTGGCTCCATTTGACAAAACAAAACTGAGTAAGGTAAGAAACTGACCGGAAGGGAAAGCTAGCATTATATCTGATCACCTCTCTGCCTTCTGATGAGTCGTGTTGCTTTCAGCGTGTCTGTCTTCCACCTATTTCAGGCTCTGAATGTGGACACCAGCAGCATTCTCCTCCGGACAAGTGACTTCTACCAGCAATATGGGATAGAAGTGTTGACACAGAAGGAGGTGACAGGCAAAACTGTAAAGCTTTACAAAGTGTTAGTGATTTAATTTCACACTATGTGGGATATTACATTTTGCTGTGATTCCCCCGTGCATGGGATATGTTGCAGGTGGTGTCTGTGAATTCGGCTGACAAGCTGGTGAAGATGAGTGATGGCGTCTCGCAGCGTTATGACCAGCTCCTCATCGCAACAGGCTGCAGGTGAGACTCAGCATCCCATGCTCTTCCTTCAAAACTTTGATATCCTTGTTGTGACCTAAAAAATGAAAAGGACATGTAAATGTTTTCTTGCAAGGACTCCACGAAGTAACAGAATTATATCTACCCTGGACCCATCATTAAACTTTAAAAAGCATATCAAAAGGATGTCAAACATAGTAAAATTTAATTTACACTATTTTAAACAAATCAGGGCGTTTATAACTACCAGCACTGCCAGAAGCTTCGTATATTCAGTGATCTTTTCACACGTAAAATACTGCTTCACCAGCTGGTCCTGTAAAGGTGTAAATACATCCAGAAAAATGGAATCACTCTACTGAAAAGCTTTAAAAACTGTCTTTTATCACTGTAACATCTTAGTAAATATGAGCTGCTGAACTTTGAGAATTTTAAACATTATAAATATGCATGTCTGATTTGTGTTGCATGGTCTGGCTCCTCCTCTGACTTTTTTAGACTAAAATCCAATAGAGGAAACAGGACCAGGGCTTCTTCTAGGGGGGGCTGTGAAATTCCCCACAAACGAACTTCCTTCGGTCAAAATACAATTTCTGTGACGGCTGGTAAATTTTGGAATATTCTTCCACTTGCAATAAGAGAATATTCCACATTTTTGGTTTTTAAAAAGCAACTTCAATGCTGGCTACAAACAAACCAGTCTTGTAATCACTTTTAATATGTAAATCTAGTTTTCTTTTTCTCTTTTAATGTTTTATCTTATATTTTACTCTTTTATATTGTACAAATAGTGTGTTGTTTTGCTGTATTATGTATCTTTTTGCCTGGACTTATGTATCTTTTTGCCTGAATTAGCATGTAAGCTACAGATTAATATGTACTGTCCCTACCAAATAAACAAATAAACAAAACTATATTCTGTTTTTTTCCCCCGCCAGAGCACGGCCTCTCAGCTGTTCCGGTTCAGATTTGAAAGGAGTGCAGGTGCTACAGAGTTATGAAGATGCTAAAGAGATATACACCTCCTCCCTCGGCAAGAGGGCTGTGGTGATTGGAGCATCCTTCATAGGTTATTATCGTGCATCTTTATCAAGACTAATCTCCTCAGTCATAGTAAATTCCCTCACAATTCAATATGCTTTTCAGTAGTACGAGATAAATCAGCTTAGCTTTATGAAAAAGGGTATATTGGATAGTGTGTATTTGCACATCACTGAAGTGTTTTTCATTTTTTAATCAGGTATGGAGGTAGCTTCATACCTGTCAGACAAAGCTGCCAGTGTGGCTTTGGTCGGCAATACCAGTTACCCATATGAGAAGTCTCTGGGACCAGAGATTGGCAACATGAGTATGCAAGTAAGGAACGGTGATAATAGTGTTCTACCAGGTGTTGCTTTTTCCCAAATACGCTTTAGTTTAACTAAAACACATTTCCTTCTTTTCAGATGTTGGAAGAAAAAAATGTGAAGTTTTATATGAACAATGCTGTGACTGAGATCAGAGGAGAGGGCGGCAAGGTAAGATGTTCCTCACAACAATAGCAGGACCCTAATATGGAAGCTTTATTATTTAATTTATTTACATATGTGATATGTCAAAAGACCCAACATAAAACAAGCTCATTACCACTATTATCTATTATTGTTGTACATTTCTAAACCTGATGTTTTCATCCAGGTGAAGGAGGTTGTGTTAAAAAGCGGTGCTGTCCTGGAAGTTGATGTGGTGATTGCTGGAATTGGTAATTATGATCTCTTACAGGTGACAGGTTACAAGGGATGTTCAGTATATTAATCTCTGCATTAAATGTTGGTTCATGTGACTTAAAGGTCCTTCGGTTTCCATTTTGTTCAGATTGAAAGAAAGTCTCAACCTTTCTGAAATGAATTTGTGGACCTCTGTTGGTATTAACAAACCCTACTATCTGTTTTTCAGGTGTTGTGCCAAACTCAGACTTTTTAGCAGGAAGTGAGGTTGCAGTGGATTCAGGGAAATCAGTGATTGTTGACAAGGTAGCACGGCCTTGTCTCTGAGGCACAAACATGAGTTTCAGCTTCATTTGTGACATAAGCCAAATGATGCAGATGTTTAGCCATTCATAGATATAAAATATTTAAGGATACTTGCAGGCAATGGTATTCATCTGACTGGAAAAAGTCCACGTTGGCTTTTGCAGTGAGCTTTTTCATTTCTTTGAACAGTTCATGCGGACCAATGTTCCCGACATTTTCAGTGCAGGAGATGTAACCTCATTCCCCCTCGCCATTCGTAGTGACCAGCAGGTCAACATTGGCCACTGGCAAATGTCACAAGCTCACGGTAAGACACTAAAAATACAGTATCCTTGATTATCTGGTCTGACAGTAAACATGCTCTGGGTTCAGTTTAATGTGACCTCATTGCTGTTTTCCTCCCCAGGAAGAGTAGCAGCTCTCAACATGCTGAAGAAGCCGACCACTATTGAGTCTGTTCCTTTCTTTTGGACAGTTTTTCTGGGAAAGAGTTTAAGATACACGGGTTGAGTCAGATAATTTGACACTCATATCAGCATAACTATAACTCATTTTTGCTGAATAAGTTCTCATTTCCTCTTTTTAGGCTATGGGGAAGGATACACTGAAATCATATTCAAAGGCAAAGTGGAGGAAAAGAAGTTTCTGGCTTTCTACATAAAGTGAGCATCTGTGGGGTAATCCTTTATTCAAATATGAATTCTTAGTATTTGTGTTGAGCTGCTCTTGTTTCTGTTGGGACCAGGGACGATGCGGTGGTAGCGGTGGCCAGCCTGATGTATGATCCTGTTGTGGCTCAGGTCGCTGAGCTGATGGCGCAGGGCAATACCTTTACCAAAGCACAGGCTCAGTGAGTGAAAAAACATTCATGCAAACTTCTCGTCAGTGCACACCCAGACTACGATCTTTATCTTTCTAGTGTATGGTGTGAGGCAGATAAACAGGTTTTTTCTTTTTTTTGCCAGAAAAATAAACCATATAAGGTTTAACTGGATTTAACAAATACTATATATAACAATTGTTGAATATTTAAATGAGTGAATGTGCAAATACGTCTATATTAGAGCAGTTGGGAACCTGAGAGGCATTGAAGCAAGTGTAAGTATATTTATTTATTTCTTCCTGATCTGTGCAGAGCTGATGACCTGAGCTGGCTGCAGATGTGATCGGGTGCTTCCAGGAGCAGAGCTGCTCCGTGATGGAGTACGTCACCTCTCTCTATTTCTCACATGGTGCCAAATTGGATTGCTCTATTTACTGCCTCAGGCCTTCGAAAAAAACGATCAGACTTCATGACCTCTCTTACTCCACTGTGCTGTTTCCATAGTAGCATACGAAGCTTTATTGAATTTTCTCTTTGTGAGCTCTCAGTAATCAAATCTCTCTGTTTTGACTGTAGTGGACTTTTCAGAATTAGTATATTCACACATCTTTTCATCCTGAGGAAATAAAAAGTTCGAATGTTGGTTTTCTTCCAGTCTCTAAATTAGCACTTAAGTGGCATGAATGTTTGAAAGATGTGAGTTGAAATGGAAACTAACCACTTCCATGGTTGGTAGTGGTGAATCCACTCACCTGAACCATCAGATCAAAGGACCACAAATCAGCATGTTGAAATTAACTTCTTTGAGTATAAAACAATTTAAAACTTTGTTTAATGAAAAACATATATTTAAACCAGTGATTTATAGGCTGAATAATACATGAATACATATTTCTTTAAATATCTACATAAAGCTATTGGTGCTAAAATATTATCAAGAGTCTGACTGAGTATAAATCTGAAATCTTATTAAAAAGAAAAAGGACTTTTTTCTTTTTAATAAGATTTCAGAGATTTCTTTTTAATAAGGAAGAGAAGCCGTCTACTTTCAAACAAACCCTTCTGACACAGTTCTCTTTCACACGCAACCTTGTCTGGACGATGTAAAGCCTCCGCGAGTTCCCAGACAAAATCTATTTTGACCAGTACTTTGTTTACACAAACTTGAAAAGATTAATATGGGATACAAAGGTGTAATAATGTATTAATGATTAAAATAAGAATTTAATCCACAATCTGAAAACAGTGCTCAGTCAGAACAGGAAGTGTGTAACAACATAAGGAAGTGATTTGTGATATTGACTGATTTAACTATAAAAGGAGGGGGATGGAGGGATTGGTCTGCAGAACCAGTTGTAATAAAGACCTTTTAAAAACTTCTACTTAGGGCTGTCCCGATACCACTTTTTCACTTCTGATACCGATACCGATAGAGAGTTAAGTATGGGCCAATACCCGATACCGATACATTTTGTTATGAGAAAAATATTGGGTCAAACCTCACCTCAAAACCTTAAGGTGTAACTGAAAAAGTCCACAACAGAAGGTATGAGAAAAATTGAGTCATTAATTATCAACCAATGAGGTAATTTTAAATAAATTTAAAGACACAGCACATTTCACATTTCTGTTGTAAGAAAAGACAACCTGAGTAAACCCTGTAGAAAATCTACTAGGGAACTCTCGTAATGGGTGGTGAGTTAAAAGTGCTGGATAGAAAATGTTGATTGCCTGGTATCGACAACAGTATCGGCATTTTTCAATGCAGGCCGATACTTTCCGATACTTTTGTTGGTATCGGCACCGATACCCGATACTGGTATCGGATCGGGACAGCCCTACTTCTACTTTTCATGTACTGTAAAGCATTAATCATTTGAAATGCAAAATTTTTACATTTTCTATTGTTTAACTTTAATCATATGATTTGAGTCTCTGAAACTGATATAAAAACTAAAAACTCAAAAATAGAGTCTGTGGGATTATTTAAACGAATCTCAATTACTTAAAAGAAATGTCTGGAAGTTTGGTGGTTTGTAACTAAAATACTTAATTTTGTCCAGAAGAAACTAATCTATGAGTGAATCTCTAGTAGTCAGGATCACTGTAACAGTCCTCAGGACTTCCCCAAAAGACCACAGAACAGCTGCACCTCAGCCATAATGATGCTGCTAGAATTTTAACCAGGACTAAGAGATCTGGCTGCAGCCGTCTCTTCATTTCCCGGTTTTTGAGCATTGCTTCACAGAGGACCCCCATTTGTCAGCCAGTAGAAATGGGTTGAGGTGGCAATACTGGGAAAAAGAAAATAATTTGTACTCAATCTTCAATCTTATTACAACAAACTTGTAATGCATAGCTGCTCTAAAAATGTTATAATACTTCAAGTTGTATACTTTATACTTTTACAGTATTCCTTTTTAAAGATTATTCAATAAACTGCGAAACTACACATATTCTTTGAGGTTTAAAGCTGTAACGATAGTCTAAAAAAATATGAGCTACCTGCGTTGGCTCAGAGCTGGACTCGTGCTTATCTAACATCTGGATTTGGAAATCCTTCGAGAATCTGGAACACTGCAGGATTGCTGCCATTTCTCCATTTACCTCCACTGCCTGGTCTTTCTGCAAAAGACGACAGTAAACCCAAACCGTGATTATGTAAAGCTTTTACCCTTTAGAAATCTTCTGTTAAGGGATGTTCGATACTAATGACCTTTTAGACTAGCAGGTGTCAGATGCATTATGTCCCAATGCTACAGCAATATAGATAAAACATGATTAATGACTGGCCTGATCTGACTTCTTACCTTGAAACAAAGGGATGAATCAAAGTCCAGCTGATCTGGGAACTCTGCCACCGTTCCTTTATAAGTCACAGATACACTCGACATCACTGGATCTTTGGGCAGCTTAAAGAGTCTGTAAGTGCCCGAGGCATATCTGATGTCACCTGGAAAACACAGCTTCATTCAGTTGGAGAATGAGCTGTTGTCTGAAGTTATCTTATGTTACCTGCTTTTGCTTCGAGCTCACTGTTGTGGACCTCAATGAGAGTTGCTGAGACAAGGTGAGGGGTGCTGAAACCAACACTAAGGGCCAATGGAATGAAATCCTTCCAAAACTGGGAGCCGCCCATTCCCTCACCTGAATAAAAAGAGAAAACAATTGCAGAAAGATTGTATTTGGTGTCTGAGATACTTCCTTTCAGTTCACTAATATCCTGTCATTTTACCCCACAGAACTGGATCCTGCTTCATGTGATCAGGAATGATGCAGCTGCCATACATGTCACTGAAGTAAAGTTCCCCTCCTTCCTGTATGCAATGAGAGAAATAAAACACATTATTTGGCAAAATATTTTTCGCAGTGAGTTGAGGTAACACTCAGACTAACCTTTAGGACATTGTAGGCTTGTTGTAGCACTGCTTTTTTATCAGGGCATAGACAGATTACACAGTTGGATCTGGAATTACAGGGGGAAAAATGCTGATTCATTACACCACCATCAAGTTTATTTCAACTAACAAAAGAAATACACATATTTTCTAACATACACCACAACATCCACTGAGTCCTTCTGTATGCCTGCTTCAATGAGTTTCTCCATGTACCCCTGGACAAAAGTGACGTTTGGCTCTTCATAGCCAAACTTCTTCTGATGATACTCAACATACTGACGAGATGCAGTGATCTAAGGAAGTATGAGTAAAAATTATTAGTAAAAAGTACAGGGTTCGGGTGTGATGTGTCCAGCTGTGTGAAATCACCAGCTCCTCTGTCATATCGATTCCTGTCACATGTCCGCTTGGTCCAACAAGTTTACTGAAGGCAAAACAGTCTCGTCCAGAGCCACTGCCCAGGTCCAGGACTCTGCAGCCCTCAAGCTTGGCTGGAAATGGAAGACCACATCCGAAGAATCTGGAGAAATTTATTATCAATGAACCCAGGTGTTATATCAAAAAGGGAAAAAATAAAATCGTCAGTAATGTAATCCCTATTTTCATGTAACATGTACACAGTGTAAACAATATAATGATCACATTAGGGAGAAAAAATAGATTTTTAACATAGTGTCTGTTTAGATCAATAAAGCAATATTTTCCCGTGATTGCTGGTAAAGGTTTGATTAAAAAGTAATTTCAGCTTAAGTTTTCCATCCGTACCTTTTGGTGACCTCCGGGTGAACCAGACTCAGAGCATCTTTAACACTTGCTGGCAGGGGGGTGCGGGGCAAACTGCAGGAGGCAGCACTTGTTTGCAAATCACCTGAAGACTCCAGCCGACTTCCATAGTATTTCTGAAAGTGTGACATTTATGTTTAATGTCTTGTACTACGGTGAAACTACACCATCAATGCACAAAACCCTTTGCATTATTGAAATATGCCAGTTTTTCTTGATACACTTCAAAACTGTCCTTCACAGATTTAGCATAGTTCCTCAATGCATCTCTTTTCAAGATGAACAAATACATTCAATTAAACTATATGCTAAAAGCTGCACAAACAAGCAAATAAAGAAGAATAAATAAACAACGGAAATGTTTTATTTTTTGATAAATAAATAAACTTTTTAACAAATCAAAAGAAAAAAAAACTTTCCCACAAACTCCAAATGAATATATAGCTAATGCTTCTGATGTACAGTTAACACCAAAGTACCTTCACATTGTCCCGGACGTCTTCATTTGTCGCCATTTTGCTGTATAACTATTGAAAGAACTATCAAACAGTTGTAAAGTAAAAGAAACGTTGCGTACTAGGCAACGTTTGGGCCTGGGTTGCTCCATTTCCGGTTTGGCTTGTCATAGTAAAAGCCTGAAAGATTTAAGGTGGGTTGAACAAATTAAACATATTTTTCTTATATTTATATATCTTATATTTGAGTCAACTAAAATGACTTGAGAAAAGCAGAACAGCCGACAATTCAACTCGGTTCAGCTTTATGAGCAGAACAGTTGGTTTAGTTTTGGTACTGATGTCCTTTCTCTGATTTTCAGTCCAATCCATGTGTATGTTTTAGAGCAGTGGTTTTCAGAGGTTTTTGGGCAATGTACCCCATGTGTAGTACTTTTCCAGCCAAGTACCCCCTAACCACTGCGGAGCTTTCTGGTTGGGAACACAAGTAAACAGGACTGTCACTGGACTACAGCACCCAAGTTGTTAAAATTTGTACCCAAAGAAACACTCTTAACATTTCAGTCATTCTAAAAGGAACAGTGCAGAGAACTATTTATTAGTTTTTTTTGTCATTAAGCAAATTAAGATAGATCTATGAATCTTTTGAGTGTAAAAATAGTAATCCAACAGACAACTCAGTAAGGAACCAGGCACCTTAGGCAATATATAGAAAAATAAGGGGTGTTTTGTGGCTTTAGTGCAGTATTTTAAATCCAGAAAACTCAAACTCTAAAAGTAAATGAAGGTAAAGGCAGAGGTAGAGGAAAACTGGCCAGTTGTTCTGACACTATATTCAAATGCATTCCTTTTGAAGACTGAATCTATGATTAATGACATGCTAACAATAAAAAGCATTGCAGCGATTGCTGTTAATTAACTTTATAATCTTTTGTAACCCTGATATTGCTTCTATATTCTGCTCTTGAAGCCTGCAGTTTGCACTCCAACTCAGCAGGGGATGTAGTATACAGGAAGCGGAGTCATCCGGGTATTCACAAAGTACCGCTTGCGTAACGTTTGCGTAACTTACCCGACGTAAAGCAAAGTCCTTTTAGCAGGAACAGTTCTTGTTACCAGCGTAGATTTGTATTGCGAATCGCTCCGCGGTGCGTTCATCGTGGGTTATTCGTCGTGCGTAATGCAGTTTTGTGGAAACGGCTGTTATACCAACGACGCGGAAGAAAACTGACTAAGTATTTGAAAACACGGAGAAATGTTGTAGTTATTCATAGTGAAGGAATTAAGGTGTGTTCAGCGTTAAGAAACTGCCTTTGGAGCGAAGGTAAGAAAATATGTGGCATTGCAGCCGCTTTCGTCTGTGTTGATGCATGTCGTGCTAGCTATTGAGCTAACCTTAGCCATTAAATTGCTTACGGCTACCCCACTCTTGGCCTAAACGCATTTATCACTAAACTTTAATCATTTTGTTGCCCTTCGTGTGCAGTTTACCATTTCAGTTCGTTAACATGAAACTGAGTTTATGTTTAAATCATTTGTCCTGTGAAGAGTGATTTATGTGAAGTCTGGTGATATGAAAGTTTTAGATTGTCCCGCTTGTGGAAGCCATGTTAAGCTAACAAGCATGGCTAGTAGTTACGCAAAGATGTTACCGTGATCTAATTTTGTTTATAGTATTCCGAGAAAAATTGCTAACATTGTACAACTTAGTTTACACAAGTACTTCGGTTTTGTAGACATTTATATATATTTTATTTACTGTGTGAAAGCCAACCAGGATGAAAGCGCCTAATGCTTTTTTCCGTTCGACTATTGTCCCATAAGTTTATGAATGATATTATCAGGTTGTTAGATTCACATCTCTATTTCTCAGTACATGTGACGGTGCCACTTATGCATTTGTAAGATTTGTAATGGCTCTCTTTGTGTGTTTGGTTTGTTATTAGCAAAGCACCATGGCAGCTACGTTTCCCTACAGAGGTGTCCCACCAGGGATGCCACCAGTTGTCCCTCCTGGTGTCCCTCCTGGTGTCCCTCCTGGTGTCCCCCCTCCTGTACCTGTCCCAGATTACATGTCTGAGGAAAAACTACAGGAGAAGGGTAATTATGGACTTTTTTTCCCCATCAATTCTACACATGTGATGTCTTTTTTTATATAACAATTACATTTAAAGTTAGCTGGATTAACTTTACACATTTGTTTTATGTCTCCCATTCTTGCAGCCAGGAAATGGCAGCAATTACAGGCAAAACGCTACTCAGAAAAGCGGAAATTTGGCTTTGTGGATGCTCAGAAAGAAGACATGCCTCCTGAGCATGTCCGCAAGATCATTCGGGACCATGGAGACATGACCAACAGAAAGTTTCGCCATGACAAGAGGGTCTACCTTGGGTAAGATTGTATTTTATTTCAGTAATGTGATAAGTCAGTTATAACACACTACCTTTATGTCTCATCCCTTGTCTTTGCCTTTTCTTTACAGTGCCCTCAAATACATGCCCCATGCAGTGTTGAAGCTGCTGGAAAACATGCCGATGCCCTGGGAACAGATTCGAGATGTACCTGTCCTGTACCACATCACTGGAGCCATTTCCTTTGTGAATGAAATCCCATGGGTCATAGAGCCAGTCTATATTGCCCAGTGGGGGTAAGAGATGGGAGTTTGATATTCATCTAAAAAATAGATTTTAAATGCACTATGCACAATTTTAACAGAAATAAAATTGGTATTTCCTCTCTGATGCTAGCACCATGTGGATCATGATGCGTCGTGAAAAGCGTGATCGACGGCACTTCAAGAGGATGCGCTTTCCACCATTTGATGATGAAGAGCCGCCACTGGACTACGCTGACAACATCCTTGATGTGGAACCTCTGGAGGCCATCCAAATGGAGCTGGATCCTGAGGAAGATTCTTCAGTCGTGGAGTGGTTCTATGAACACCAGCCCCTCAAAGACACTACCAAGTGAGCCTTTATATCCTCTAAATAATACATGTTCTCCATACTTTGCAGATGTTTAGATTGAAAACTCAATGTAATTTCTGCCCTGTTTAGGTTTGTGAATGGCACCACCTATCGTCGGTGGCAGTTCACACTGCCGATGATGTCAACGCTGTCCCGCCTGGCCAATCAGCTTCTGACAGATCTGGTGGATTACAATTACTTCTATCTGTTTGACCTCAAGGCCTTCTTCACCTCAAAGGCCTTAAATATGGCGATCCCAGGAGGACCAAAGTTTGAGCCCCTGGTCAGAGACATCAACCTCCAGTACGTACTGTAACCTACTACTTGTCCACTTGACACTGTTAAGCCTTGCCTTTTAATAAATTTGGCTTGTTCATCAGTATCAGTGAATGTGTTACTTTAGTTTTGCATCAGTGAATGTGTTACTTAAGTTTTTTTTAAAAGAGTTTATGTTTTTCCAAATTACTTGTTAAACCAGCTTCATCTTAACTGTGAAATAAGAACAGTGCTTAATGTTTTGTGGTTTTTCTAAACTTTCCGCTTGACTAACAGGGATGAAGACTGGAATGAGTTCAACGATATCAACAAAATCATCATCCGACAGCCCATCAGAACGGAGTACAAAATCGCATTCCCCTACTTGTACAACAACTTGCCACACCATGTGCACCTCACCTGGTAAAACTCCTTAAAACATGAGTTGTTTATTTGAAAGTATTTATCCATGACTAAACAGATTTGAACTTAAACTGCATTGCTTATTATGTTGTAATATTACTCTCATTATTCTCATTTTGTAGGTACCACACACCAAACGTGGTGTTCATTAAGACAGAAGATCCAGATCTTCCAGCATTCTACTTCGATCCTCTCATCAACCCAATTTCTCACCGACATTCTGTCAAGGTTTGTATTGGACATGCATTGCATATGGAAAATAAATATTCCATAAAAAAACATCCCAGTGACTGTTTTAGATTAAATCCTCTCACAAAGGCGCACTTGCATTGGTCTGCTTGCCTGTGCGTAAGAACATGAGGTATATTAGAATGAATGGTGATCTATTTAATGTATCTTTAGCTGCAGCTTCAGATGAATCCTTACCATTCAGACATTGCATATAATTACACAACTGGTATTCACATAAATGATTTAACTTGTCTTTTAAAGAAGCAAATGACTCTAAAGATTTTATTTTTCATATCCCTGCCACAACTCAGAGTCAGGAGCCTCTCCCTGATGACGATGAGGAGTTTGAGCTTCCTGAGTATGTGGAACCTTTCCTCAAAGAGACCCCGCTGTACACTGACAACACAGCCAATGGCATTGCCCTGCTTTGGGCTCCGAGACCCTTCAATCTCCGCTCTGGCCGTACAAGGCGAGCCATTGACATCCCCCTGATAAAGAACTGGTGAGTAAACCATCATTTTGCAACAAGAATTTATCCTTTATACTTGGTTATGTGAAAAAAAATATTTTCTGTAGTTTAATTGGTGTATTTATAGTTTAACGAACAATAAACAAATGTCTTTTTAAATTCTTTCACAGGTACAGAGAGCATTGTCCTGCAGGACAGCCAGTGAAAGTGCGAGTGTCATACCAGAAACTCCTGAAGTACTATGTGCTCAATGCTCTCAAACACAGACCACCCAAAGCCCAGAAAAAGAGGTAAGTTTGCAGTATATATATTTTTTATTACGGAGAACATAAGGTTGTTTTTTGAAATGTTTTCCATTTGAGTTTGAAGTTAGGTTTTTGCTTATTTGGCAATTATTTTGTTTGTAAGTTTTTAATTTCTGTTTTTCAGGTACCTCTTCCGTTCCTTTAAAGCCACAAAGTTTTTTCAGTCAACGAAGTTGGACTGGGTGGAGGTTGGTCTTCAGGTGTGCAGACAAGGTTACAACATGCTGAATCTGCTGATCCATCGCAAGAACCTCAACTACCTGCATCTGGACTACAATTTCAACCTGAAGCCTGTTAAGACACTGACCACAAAGGTACCGTTCTCAGATCTCAGATCCACTTGTTAAACTCATCTATTTTCATTTTAGTATGACATTGCTGAACTATGAGTGTGGCAAGAATCTGAAGTTGAATTGTTCTTTTTCATTTTGAATTAAACATTTATTTGGAATAGTCCTCTTTGCTCTTTTAGTCAGTTTTGATAACTTTTTATTTAATTGTTTCTCGTCAGGAGCGAAAGAAGTCCAGATTTGGAAATGCCTTCCATTTGTGCAGAGAGGTGCTGCGTCTCAGCAAGCTGGTGGTTGACAGCCACGTGCAGTACAGATTGGGAAATGTCGATGCTTTCCAGGTTGGTTTTATTCAACTTTTTTCACCTGAAGGCCAATTACACTTATCGTCGGGGTCAGCAACTATTGTTGAAACGATTTGAGTCACAAAGTTCATCTTGTGTTGAAGTAGAAGTGAAGATTTTTCAATAAGTAATGTTCTACTTTAAAAAAGGAAAGATGTTTGCACAATTACAATACTATTAGCAGAAAACCGTACAACGTGCTTTTGATGACTGAACATTGTTCTTTTCCTTTTATTCAGTGTCCATTGTCTCTCTAGAAATGGTCTTTAATGTTTTGCAAGGTGATTTCACACATTGTTTTGATCCTTTGTCATAGTTGGCTGACGGGTTACAGTACATCTTTGCCCATGTGGGACAGCTAACAGGCATGTACCGCTACAAATACAAGCTGATGAGACAGATCCGGATGTGCAAAGACCTGAAGCATCTCATCTACTATCGGTTCAACACTGTGAGTAAACACAGAACCTTGCTGTGAAAACAAGATCAGCTGTGACCATCTGTTGTTTTAACGTTTACATCGCACTCTAAAGTAGTACTGTGTCCCCTATGTGTTGTGAATTAGGGCCCCGTTGGCAAGGGTCCAGGTTGTGGGTTCTGGGCCCCTGGGTGGCGCGTGTGGCTCTTCTTCATGAGGGGCATAACTCCACTTTTGGAAAGGTGGCTGGGAAACCTGCTGGCCAGGCAGTTTGAAGGTATGTTACTATTTTTAGATTTAATGTAATTACTGTTGCTATCTGCACATTTAAACAGAGGACAGGAGGAAGTCTACCCTTTCAGCAGCAGTGTTGTTCCTTTTGCCACAATAGGCAGACACTCCAAGGGGGTGGCCAAGACTGTGACCAAGCAGCGTGTGGAGTCTCACTTTGACCTGGAGTTGCGTGCTGCTGTGATGCACGACATCTTGGATATGATGCCAGAAGGCATCAAACAGAACAAAGCCAGAACCATTCTGCAGCACCTGAGTGAGTCCTGGAGGTGCTGGAAAGCAAACATCCCATGGAAGGTCAGTGCATCACCGGGATCTCTTTGACTAGGTGGCGAAGATTCTCTGGATTGATGATTTACTTTTATATTTATTTGTTTATCTGTAATTTTTTTTATACCCTTATCTACTCTCAGGTGCCAGGCCTTCCCACTCCCATAGAGAACATGATCCTGCGTTATGTGAAGGCCAAAGCTGACTGGTGGACCAACACAGCTCACTACAACCGTGAGCGAATCCGTCGTGGAGCCACTGTGGACAAGACGGTGTGCAAGAAGAACCTGGGCAGATTGACCCGTCTGTACCTGAAAGCTGAGCAGGAAAGACAGCACAACTACCTGAAGGTAACATGAGTGAAAGCTGCTTTTTTTTATTTTGTGCTTCTGATGCCAAATTTGTTGTTTTTTTTGTCATTTAACTGAAAAAATGTTTTTTTTTATCAGCCACCAAAAACAACTTTATGTTTATTTTCCATTTCCTATTTAGCTACAGTGTAACTTGTCTTGCCACATTGCTGAAAGATAATCAACAAAAAAGCACTCACAGCACTTGTTTTCTGTTTAGTGGATTCCTCTCACAAAGGCGCACTTGCATTGGTCTGCTTGCCTGTGCGTAAGAACATGAGGAATATAAAAATGAAAGGTGGTGTTATAATAGCATGCTGCTGTGGCAGTTTGCTCCCCACTGTTCAGATATTGGCTTTGACCATTTATGTTTGGAATCGCACTATTTGCACAGTATTGGCCTTTAACTTCACATTTTGATTTGTTTTTAATGAGTGATTTGCTTTCTGTTGACAGGATGGTCCCTACATCACAGCAGAAGAAGCTGTGGCCATTTACACCACCACTGTGCACTGGCTGGAGAGTCGCCGCTTCTCGCCCATCCCTTTCCCCCCTCTGTCCTACAAACATGACACCAAACTGCTGATCCTGGCCCTGGAGAGACTAAAAGAGGCATACAGGTAAACATGCTTGGAACGTGGTCAGAATTGATCAACAAATGTTCTTGGCAAACTTAAAGTGTTTTATTTTTTACACTGTCATAGTGTGAAGTCTCGTCTGAACCAAAGTCAGAGGGAGGAGCTGGGCCTGATAGAGCAAGCCTACGACAACCCTCACGAGGCCCTTTCCAGGATCAAGCGTCACCTTCTGACACAGAGAGCGTTCAAAGAGGTCAGCACAGATGTTGACGAAGATTTTATTCTAAAACTAACTTGACAAAGTTTTATATGAACTATGTTTTAGAAACAATTTATTGGTCAATTTGTGAACGTACAATAAAAGTTGTATATATTCTAACCTCAGAGGAAAGGTTTTCTAAAAGATGTTTTATGTTACAGGTTGGCATTGAGTTCATGGACTTGTACAGCCACTTGGTGCCAGTCTATGATGTGGAGCCGCTGGAGAAAATCACTGACGCCTACCTGGATCAGTACCTGTGGTACGAGGCAGACAAGAGGCGTCTCTTCCCTCCTTGGATCAAGCCTGCTGATACTGAACCACCACCACTGCTGGTGTACAAGTGGTGCCAAGGTGAGGCTCAACTTAAACTTTTTTTTTTATAATGATAAAAAGCTGTCGGAGATAGAAATAAACCACAAGTTTAGTTTATTATACTGGTTGTCATGAATTGCTTTTTGTAACCAGAAGCTGTTTGTTTTAAGGCATCAACAACCTGCAAGATGTGTGGGAAACGGCAGAAGGAGAGTGCAACGTGATGCTGGAGTCCCGCTATGAGAAGATGTATGAAAAGATTGATCTGACGTTGCTCAACAGGCTCCTTCGTCTGATTGTGGACCACAACATTGCGGATTACATGACAGCCAAGAACAATGTGGTCATAAACTACAAGGTATCTTTCACGTCTTCATTAACAACATTTGTCATAGTTTATGTATTAATTTCTCTTTGAGCTTGGCATTTATTTTTTTATGTTTCTTATGTAGGATATGAACCACACCAACTCTTACGGCATCATCAGAGGACTCCAGTTTGCCTCGTTCATCGTGCAGTATTATGGCCTGGTGATGGACCTGCTGGTGCTGGGCTTGCACCGTGCCAGCGAGATGGCCGGCCCACCTCAGATGCCCAATGACTTCCTCAGTTTTCAGGACACTGCCACAGAGAGCGCCCACCCAATCCGGCTGTACTGCCGCTACATCGACCGCATCCACATCTTCTTCAGGTGAGTAAGAATAATGGAGCTATTTGAGGTTTTTTTAAACTTATGTTGTTTTGTTGAAACTGGATCATTAAATGAGAATTGTTTCATTAAATTCTGCAGGTTTTCTGCTGATGAGGCCCGGGACCTGATTCAGCGGTATCTGACGGAGCACCCAGACCCCAACAATGAGAACATAGTGGGTTACAACAATAAGAAGTGCTGGCCCCGCGATGCCCGCATGAGGCTCATGAAGCACGATGTCAACCTGTGAGTTTATGCTCAAATCTTTGAATCTTTATTAAATTGAATCTTATCCTTTAATAAACAAGTAAGGGAATATTGGCTTAATGTTTGAGGAAACGTCTGATCTTGATTTTCCCAGTGGGCGTGCAGTGTTCTGGGACATCAAGAACCGTCTGCCTCGGTCTGTGACCACCATCCAGTGGGAGAACAGCTTTGTGTCGGTCTACAGCAAAGACAACCCCAACCTGCTCTTCAACATGTGTGGCTTTGAGTGCCGCATCTTACCCAAGTGCCGTACCAGCTATGAAGAGTTTACCCACAAGGACGGTGTCTGGAACCTGCAGAACGAGGTGAGAAATGAGCAAGACTGATGGCCACTTCAGCGGTTTTAGGAAAGAAAAGTAAGCATCATGGTTGTTGTGTTGACTTGTTCAGGTAACTAAAGAGAGGACCGCCCAGTGTTTCCTGCGTGTGGATGATGAGTCAATGCAGCGCTTCCACAACAGAGTGCGTCAAATTCTGATGGCCTCTGGATCCACTACGTTCACAAAGGTAAGCAGAATCTAATCGTGCTGCCAATGTATGTGTTGAAAAATATAAAGTCTTACTTAGAGTCAATATTTCTTGTTTTTACTTCCAGATTGTGAACAAATGGAACACGGCTCTGATCGGGTTGATGACGTACTTCCGCGAGGCTGTGGTCAACACCCAGGAGCTGCTGGACCTGCTTGTGAAATGTGAAAACAAGATTCAGACCCGTATCAAGATCGGACTGAACTCCAAAATGCCTAGCCGCTTCCCTCCTGTAGTTTTCTACACTCCCAAAGAGCTGGGCGGCCTCGGCATGTTGTCCATGGGTCACGTGCTCATTCCACAGTCAGATCTGCGGTAAGGACCCACGCATCTCTCTGGTTTTATTGCTTTTTGTCTAAAATAAAGTTTTTCCTTTTTTTAAATCCTGATTTATTTATGATTCTTCACCGAATAAGTCATTTGTCTCTTTCTTTTATCAGATGGTCCAAGCAGACAGACGTGGGCATCACCCACTTCAGGTCTGGAATGAGCCACGAAGAAGACCAGCTCATTCCCAACTTGTACCGTTACATTCAGCCGTGGGAGAGCGAGTTCATTGACTCCCAGAGGGTCTGGGCCGAGTACGCCCTCAAGAGACAGGAAGCCATTGCCCAGAACAGGTACGCCCCAAGAGAACGAATCAGGGTTGACGTCTTAACTACTCTGGCTATACTTGATAAATTTTTGTTTGAATTGAGTCTAACTAAGATGTCTTTGCCTGCCTCAGACGTCTGACTCTGGAGGATTTGGAGGACTCGTGGGACAGAGGAATCCCTCGTATCAACACGCTTTTCCAGAAGGACCGACACACACTGGCCTATGACAAAGGCTGGAGAGTCAGGACAGATTTCAAGCAGTATCAGGTATGAAAAAAGATGCTCTTGATGTATTTATAATAGAAACTGTCCAGGTTAAATAAGTTTCGGTATATCTAGAGTACCTGTAATAGTTTAGATGCATCTCCCTGCCACGAAAGATTCAGAAATGCTTGGAGGGCTGTCTTGACCCGTTCAGTGAGAGACCACTAGTTTTCACTTAAATGTGTTAACAAGAATATTTACGTCTTTGCAAATCTATTTTTCAATTTTGTGATAAAAACCGTCATGCACCCACTAACTGAGCTGATGTTTCTGAGTGCAGGTGCTGAAGCAAAATCCTTTCTGGTGGACCCACCAGAGGCACGATGGGAAACTGTGGAATCTGAACAACTACCGTACAGACATGATCCAGGCTCTCGGTGGGGTGGAGGGTATCCTTGAGCACACGCTCTTCAAAGGCACTTATTTCCCCACCTGGGAGGGTCTCTTCTGGTGAGCAGACTTTAACACAAGAAAAACAATGGCTCATTTGTAGCAGCAGTCAGAAAGAAGGGTTAGAGGACTCTTACCTTGATGCTGCTCCTATTTATTTCCATTTTGCTCCAGTTCCTTTTTTCTGAGAAACACATTTTATATATGAAGTGAATTAATCAAAAACACAACTGATCTTTATGTTTTAGGGAAAAAGCCAGTGGCTTTGAGGAATCCATGAAATGGAAGAAGCTGACTAATGCCCAGAGGTCTGGTCTCAACCAAATCCCCAACCGTCGTTTCACACTGTGGTGGTCACCAACCATCAACAGAGCCAACGTTAGTACAAGTAGCAGCTGTTAACACTGATCATTTAATATGCTGTTGTTCTGGGTATGCTAAAGCGAGTCTGAACTTAATAGTATCTCCTCTCCCTCTGTTGCTAGGTGTACGTGGGTTTCCAAGTGCAGCTTGACTTGACAGGAATCTTCATGCACGGCAAGATCCCCACATTGAAGATCTCCCTCATTCAGATCTTCAGGGCTCACTTGTGGCAGAAGATTCATGAGAGCATCGTCATGGATCTCTGTCAGGTAGGTTTCAGATCATTTACTCTGCTTTAAGCTTTGTATTACGATCGTTTTATCACCTGTCAGAAACATGTGAACAAATGCTTCACCGTCTTTTTGTAGGTAAATGTTGTTCCGCTCTTGGTTTGCAGGTGTTTGACCAGGAGCTGGATGCTTTGGAGATTGAGACAGTGCAGAAGGAGACCATCCACCCCAGGAAATCCTACAAGATGAACTCATCCTGTGCAGACATCCTCCTCTTTGCGTCATACAAGTGGAATGTCTCCAGGCCATCTCTGCTTGCTGATTCAAAGTATGCCTCTAAGTCTCTTATAACTAGCTTTAAATGTGATCTCTCTGACCCTCTGACTGAGTTATTGGTTACATCAATGTTGTGTAAATATTCACTTCTTTAAGTGCAATAATAATTTAAAAAAAGTACATTTAAAATGTTTTTTGTGGTAATTAAAATGCTCATGTCCTCCTGCAGGGATGTTATGGACAGCACCACCACTCAGAAATACTGGATTGACATTCAGCTCCGTTGGGGCGACTATGACTCCCATGACATTGAGCGTTATGCCAGGGCCAAGTTCTTGGACTACACCACAGACAACATGAGTATCTACCCGTCTCCCACCGGAGTGCTCATTGCTATTGACCTGGCATACAACCTCCACAGGTGCTGATTATTGAATGCTCAGATTTTACTCTTTCCTTTTTATTTTTCTTGTAGTTTTCCTTTTGAAGCCACGATCAGCGTGCAAACATTTTTTCATGTAAAATTGTAGAATTTCATGTAAAAAATATGTAATTCTGCCTTTTTCGCCCTGTTTTTCTTTAGTGCTTACGGTAACTGGTTCCCTGGAAGCAAGCCTCTGATCCAGCAGGCCATGGCCAAGATCATGAAGGCCAACCCTGCTCTGTATGTGCTCAGGGAGCGCATCCGCAAAGGTCTCCAGCTGTACTCCTCTGAGCCCACTGAGCCCTACCTGTCCTCACAGAACTACGGCGAACTGTTCTCCAACCAGATCATCTGGTTTGTGGATGATACTAATGTGTACAGAGTCACTATCCACAAGGTGAGCGATGTGGAATAGCTTTGACTTGAAGACCTTAAATTCAGTGCATGTGCCCAGAAATTTACTAAAATGTCCTTTTTTAAAAATCAGTCACTTGTATTCATCTTTACCAACAGACCTTTGAGGGTAACTTGACAACAAAGCCCATCAATGGAGCCATTTTCATCTTCAACCCCAGGACCGGTCAGCTCTTCCTCAAGATCATTCACACATCTGTGTGGGCTGGACAGAAGCGTCTGGGACAGGTACAAAAGTGTTAACTCATGCTTTTTTTTAATTTTTTTTTTATACTTTGTTTCTAATTTTTTCTTATGAATTTTCTTATGAATTCAGAAATGTATAACCATGAAACTATATCCCTTAATGATAGGGATGCACAAAAATTTGCAGGCGAAGCTGAATAACATTAAAATGCTTGGTAGAATACCGAATATTAAATGTGGTTCAGTTTTTCCACCAGTTTTTTTTTTAATATTGCATAAATAGCCTAGTGTAAAATTTGTAGGCATTTTTCAATCAAAGTAAGTATTTATCGAGTATATTCTGGCTTTTTTAAATATTCCAGCAGCCTAAGTTTTTCACTGCACATTGTTTGATTGCACTATTAGGCCTTGCTTTTAACTCGCTCCACCGAAGGCCGAATGTAGCTTTTTTTTTTTGCTCCATTTGGCCAAATATATTCGGTACACCCCTACTTAATGACATTAGACTCTTTCAGATGAATGCTTACATTTATGCCATAATACAGTATTTTCCGATTTACTTAACGATTTATCTTGATCTTTTTATCTGTAGCTGGCCAAGTGGAAAACAGCTGAAGAAGTCGCTGCCTTGATTCGCTCCCTCCCTGTGGAAGAGCAGCCTAAACAGATCATTGTAACCAGAAAAGGCATGCTGGACCCTCTGGAGGTTTGACGCTTGGAGTGTTCAAATAATTACAAGATTTGAAGGAAGCACTGGATAGATTTTTGAAACTTAAAACCGTGCTTGATGTCCTTCAGGTCCACCTGCTCGACTTCCCCAACATTGTGATCAAAGGCTCAGAGTTGCAGCTGCCCTTCCAGGCCTGTCTGAAGGTGGAGAAGTTTGGAGATCTGATCCTGAAGGCTACAGAACCACAGATGGTGCTGTTCAACCTCTACGATGATTGGCTGAAGACAATCTCTTCTTACACAGTGAGTTTCACACCGAACCAACAATGATTAACTCTTAATTGGTTACAGAAGTAGCAGAGGATCTATTACTGTTTCCCTCGTCCTTTAATGAGTCTAAAATATTTGTTTTTGAGGTTGTAACAAGCTGATTCATAAGTGCACTAGTTTATGTAGATTTTGACATCAACACGCTTCCCTGTGTAAATAGTGGCTTGGTTGTCTTCCGTACTCGTAGGCTTTCTCCCGACTCATCCTGATCCTCAGAGCGCTCCATGTCAATAACGATCGTGCCAAGGTGATCCTGAAACCGGACAAAACCACCATCACTGAGCCCCATCACATCTGGCCCACGCTCACGGATGAGGAGTGGATCAAGGTGGAGGTGCAGCTCAAGGATCTCATCCTGGCTGATTATGGCAAAAAGAACAAGTAAGAGTTGTTTCGGGGCAATCCTGACAGGCTGTAGCAACAGTTTTCAGATCTTTTAGCCTGAATCTGTGCTTACACCTTGTAGTGAACATTTTTGTCTCTGTCCAGTGTGAATGTTGCTTCGCTGACTCAGTCTGAGATCCGTGACATCATCCTGGGTATGGAGATCTCTGCGCCCTCACAACAACGTCAGCAAATCGCTGAGATTGAGAAGCAGACCAAAGAACAGTCGCAGCTCACCGCCACGCAGACCCGCACAGTCAACAAACACGGAGATGAGATCATCACCTCCACCACGTCCAACTATGAGACCCAGACCTTCTCCTCTAAGACTGAATGGAGAGTCAGGTATGCAGCACTTCCTGTTCTGTTTGGAAATAATTTTTACACTCAAAGAGTTGAACCTTGATCTATTTATCCTTTTTCTCTCTAAGGGCCATATCTGCAGCCAACCTCCACCTCCGAACCAACCACATCTACGTGTCCTCGGATGACATCAAGGAAACTGGTTACACCTACATCCTGCCCAAAAATGTGCTCAAGAAATTCATCTGCATCTCAGATCTAAGAGCACAGGTGTGCATCTGCTGTCCTTCACCTCTGACATGTTCATCCAAATCCCTCTGCGCCATAGTTTTACTGTTCTGCTCGTCCCATCTTAGCAACGTAATGACGCAAAAAGAAGCTTCTGTTCTCACTGATTGTAATGTGTTACTGCAGATTGCGGGCTACCTGTATGGCACCAGTCCGCCCGACAACCCCCAGGTGAAGGAGATTCGTTGTATCGTCATGGTTCCTCAGTGGGGAACACATCAGACCGTCCACCTTCCTAACCAGCTGCCTGGACACGAATATCTGAAAGTAAGAAGCAGGGAAATGTTTTAGGTTCAGTCTTGCTGATGTTTGAAGGATCTCTAAAGGTTTTTTTCCCCTTTGCAAAGGAAATGGAGCCACTTGGCTGGATCCACACACAGCCTAACGAGTCACCTCAGCTGTCCCCACAAGATGTCACAACCCATGCCAAGGTCATGGCTGACAACCCTTCTTGGGATGGAGAAAAGACCATCATCATCACTTGCAGGTAAGTCTTGAGACGAGACTTCTCTCTGGGATTCTGCTTCATAAAGGTCCATTTATGCTTGATGGATACGCAGACGCACAGTTTTTGTCTGTCAGGGAGAATGAATGGGCCTTTACTGTGTTTACAATCATCAACTGCGTTTCAGATGTGGGATCAGATGGTGCCACATAAATTCTCAGCATGTAAACTTGTATTATTCAAATGTTTGTGAAATCTAATTTTACCTTTTGTTCTCAGCTTCACACCAGGCTCATGCACACTCACAGCCTACAAGCTGACACCCAGTGGGTACGAATGGGGTCGCCAGAATACGGACAAGGGCAACAACCCTAAAGGTTACCTCCCATCTCACTATGAAAGAGTGCAGATGCTGCTTTCTGATCGCTTCCTGGGCTTCTTCATGGTGCCTGGACAAGTCTCCTGGAACTACAACTTCATGGGTCAGTAGCCTTGCATTTATTTTATTCTGAGGTATTTGGATGAGCACCACATGTCCTCAGTATTTTAAGTTGTGACAAACTTGTCCAAATTTAGATTTCCTGCTGTTCCCATGCGAGCCCTGTTGATGCTCCAGGTGTCAGGCTAACTTGATGTTAAAGAGTGGTTTATTCAGACAAGATGTTATCAGAAACAGGCAGAACTGGCAGACTACTCGAATTTAAATGATTTTTTCATATCTCACTACAGGTGTTCGCCATGATCCCAACATGAAATATGACCTGCAGCTGGCCAACCCCAAAGAGTTCTATCACGAAGTCCATCGACCCTCGCACTTCCTAAACTTCGCCTCGCTACAGGAAGGAGAGATTTACAACGCTGACCGCGAGGACATGTACGCCTGAGAGCCGGCGTTTTGTAGATAGCTCTGCCAGAATCATGTGGAGCCAGTTCAGAACAGCTTCTGTATTATTTCTTTGAGCACATGTAATTGTGATGTTTGGGAATTTTGATGTAAAGGCTTTAGGACCTTTTTAGATTGAGTTTTTTCTACAATTGGTTTGTTTCCCCTACTTTCCTCAATTTATTTGATGTTTTTGTGACTTGTACATCTCGGCATATATATGCATTTCTGTGTAGTTCCATACATGAAACTTTGGTTAAAATTGGACATTTGTTTCTGAAAGTTAAAAACTCACTTCCTGTTTGATAAATGAAATTGAAAGTTGCATTTTCACACCGGTAATGCCCTCATACTAAGCTGTACTGTACATCCTGTGACATTGTAGCTTGGGTTCAAATAAAGATCGCTGTTTTTATAAATATTTTTGTCTCATTATTTATGCTGACATCTCACGTGTTTAGTGTAAGCAGAGGGGAAGTAAATCACTTATTTGTGGCTGCAGTGGAGAACTTTCTTTGCTTCCCTCTTCTGAGAATTCATAAAGCAGTACAAATGGCTGCTGTAGTACGTTTCATTCATAAATGATTATAAAGCAGCAGACATGCAGAGGGAAAACGGTGCCCTTGCTCTGCAGGGTGTATCAGTATGCACGACTTGTCAGGCGCATTGGTGCATGCATCTGCTCTCATTACATTGGTCAGAAAAGTAGGAGGATCCTGCAACAACAAACTCCGGGACTGTCCAACCTTGCAGCACCGCTACAACCCTTGTGTTTTTAAGCAGCCTGCGTTAATGTGACCTGTTAAACTCAGAAGAGGTGTAGGAACAGGAGCGGGTTATGCACTGACATGTTGGCGCGTTAAATTAGACACCAGCACAAGCTAGCTGGGAAGTTTTGACATTTAGTTTCCCGTCGTGCTGACTAGCCAGTGTCGGTTTCGATAGCGGATGATAAAAAGCATGTGAAGCGAGTTATTGCTCTCAGACATGGAGGCACACCGGGAGACCGCGAGCGCGCAGAGCTGTTTTGACAGGACCTTTTCTGCTCTCACCGTCGACGATGTGTACGAAATAGCCAAAGTGATCGGCACCGAGGTGGAGAAACTTATCGATGGCTACGGCAAGGAGAGCGTCGATGGTCTGGTGCCGAAAATAGTGAAAGTGTTGGAGCTGCTGGAGTGCTTCACCTCCAGGAATCACGCTCACAAGCTGCGGGAAGAGGAGCTGCTGAGGACCTTCGAGACGATCCAGCTCCAGCAGCAGAGGAAGCGCGGAGGGAAGGACGGCGAGGACGTAAACGATAAGAATGAAATACGGGTGAGACGTGGGCACTAATTCCTGCCACCATTTTGTAAATAGTACACAACTATGTACGTTCTGCTTCATGTGAGTATGCGTGTCTTATAACGTGGTGACAACGAAGTTTCAGCTTTTAATTACATTATAACAAACATTTCACGAATGCCCCGCAAACGTAACACTCATTTTAGACGCAAGCTTCTAAATGTACTGTTATATATGTATATAAGTAGCTGAAACACATATTATTCTGCAATGTTTATTTTCTTGGTATTATCCTTTGCCGTAGCTTTCCACCATACGGACTGTTTTTATCTACATTCCTACAAGAGGCACGGGCCTGCTGCCATCTTTGTTGTCAGGGCAACGGCAGACTTGTCAGTTTTCAGTTAGCAGCTATGCAGAAATGAAACAAATTAACCACCAAAGATTTTGACTATCTTTTGTCTTCTGTTATTCCTGGACAAACAACGGCGAGGCTATAAACTGAGCTTATCAGTCAGGAATAATTTTTGTTTTGGTAAAATTGTTCTCCATAAACCTAATTTTGCTGTTGTCTTACAAGAGGTTAGCAATATGTTAATATATATATATATGATTAAATAAGTCTATAAATAAGTTTATAAATAGGCCTTAAAAATTTGACTACAAACAAGGAAACAAACAGGGAAAAGTCGAGCATACAATGTCAAAACTATTTCCCTGCTTAATGCATTAGGTAAGTACATTTTCAGTTTACATGGTATTACATATTTTACTTATTTTACGATTTTGTTGCAAAAAGAAAAGTGATATAAGATGTGTAGTGATATTATGGCTCCTTGAATGCAGAGTTAAGGCAAGGCAAGGTTATTTGTGTGGCATATTTCATGTACATGGCAATTCAAATTGATTTACATATATTAGAAACATTACAGCAGGGTGTACAATGCATTACAATGAATTAAAAATTAAAGTAAAATCACGAATAAGAAATATGAATAGATAAAGAAACCCACAGAGAGAAAAAAATCGGTTATAAAAGGCTTTTACCCTGATTTAAAAGCTTCAGCAGATCTGCAGCCTTCTTTTTTTTTACCAAAAAGAATTGTGTTTTTGAAACAACGTATCTCTGTTTAATCAGGTCAAAGACTGATTTCCCTGCCACCAAAAACAAACACACACATGCATAAACAGAGCATACCCTGGCATGACATATCAGGTCAATGTAGGATTGATTTTAGCTTTGATCAATAGAGTATTGCATAAATACCTCAGTGTCATGGTGAGTCGAACACCATTACAATGGTTTTGTCATGTCCCAGTCTTTACTTTAACCGCCATAGTTGGTAGGCTGCTGCTACATTAAATGCCTTTCCACTTTACATCTCTAACTATTGCACTTTTATAGAGTTGACATCATTTCTGGATGTCCTGTGCATGAAGAGGTGTGGTTCTGGGTTGTCTGAATGTGCAGTTGAGCTGTCTTGGCACTAATATTACAAAAAATCTGTAATGACTACACAACTAGATGACACCCACTTTTAGAGGAAACATCTGTCTCCTGAATATTAATGTGAAGCACACAAGGCAGTTACATCAGATCTGGCTCTGTGGTGATGGTTTTCGGCGTCTTCCCCTGCTTTCTTGTGCAGGAGCTGCAGCAGAAGGAGCAGCAATGGAAGAGGAGGTGTGAGGAGCTACAGGTGCAGCTGCAGCAGCTCCAGGAGGACAGGGAGGAGCTGCAAAGCAGGCTGAAGGGCAACCATGCACAGGAAGGTTTGTGAATTTTAATGAAGTGATCCTATGATATTTAAGGTTTTACTATCTGGATTCTTATTGAAGGAGATAGCATAACACCCTCTTAAAGATTTATGTTTACTCTTTAGCCCCTTTTCCATTTACACTAAATATTGTTTTCTAGGTCTTGAGTAACTCCTGAACTCCTCAGCTTCTGAGCCAATTACTGCACAGTTTTAGAACAGCCGGTTAACATCCAGGCTGAGGCTGAAAGTGGTCAAACTGGTTCACGCCATGCCGCGCTGCAGATATTTTGCTGGGTTCTCACAAGCTCTCACCAGTATGAGAAAGTTCAGAGGTAGAATGTGTACCGTGTAAACACAACCAGGAGGTCCAGATGCACACGGAAAAAGTCAAGATTAGGTCATAAATAGTAGAACATGTGACACTCGCAGATTTGTTGATGAATCATTTTTTCTAAGAATAATAGTTGTAAATGTGATTAAAAAAACGTCTGATACTTAAATGATTTCATATATACTTCACAAACTAAAATATCATCTATGATGTTGTACGATAGGTGTAGTGGTTAGCACTGCGGCCTCACAGTGAGAGGGCCGCGGGTTCAAGTCCCAAGTTGGTCTGATTCTGGCTGAGGGGGGGTTTGACACTGTGGCCTTCCTGTGCGGAGTTTGCAT